>VWZG01010105.1:253885-392598 GCA_013396735.1 Grallaria varia | reverse complement strand
TTTTTTTTTTTTTTTTTAATGGCAAACTGCATCACAACCAAAAATGAAACTTAACTGAAATTGAAACTCGGGTGCCTATATAATTTTTAAAATGATACTCCTGATCTTTTGTGTGCCGTCTTTGCTGGGATACTCTTTCTAAAACTCTCTCCCCAAAGCAGTGCCAGTTATTTTAGTAATACTGCAGTTGCACCCATAAACTGGTTCACATGTAAACTTGTCATGCTGTGTATCATACATGATACACACTTTAAAAGAATAAGTGCTTACTAAATGAAGATTGTTATTAATTCTATTTTATGGTGTCTGCTGTGGATAACTGCTCTTGCAGATAGACGTGACGACAAGATTCTTTACCCAGTAAGCTTGCAAAATAATCAAGGGTTGATCCAATCAGTATATGTTAAATATGAAGGAAAATTTCTTGTCAGTAAAATTGGACTTAGAAGTCTCATTTTGTCTTTCCTCCTTTTATAAAGACTTTGAAAGAGCTCTTTTTCCCTAGAAGTAAAGGATACTCACTAAAGAGCAGGAAAATGTACTGAATGTGGCTTATACAAAAGAAGTAGATTATGTACAAGCAGCAGTTGCTGTACTTTTCTGGTACCATCTCTCAGAATGTGATTACCCTTTTAAAAGTGAGCTTCCTGTGAAAATGATGCTGAATCATAGCCATATGTGGATTTTTTTTGTTGTTGTTGTTATACAGGCAATGATGCTTTTACCATTCGCCATGACAAACAGAACAAGTGCATGCAAGTTAAAGACTCGTGGGTAGTGATAGATGACTGCAGGGAGACAAGTGAAGCTTTATGGAAATGGGTATCCCAGAATCGCCTCTTTCACTTGGGGTCCAAGCAGTGCCTGGGACTTGATATATTCAAGAAATCAGTATCTCGCCTGAAAATGGTTGATTGTAACTCAGAATTAATGCTGTGGTGGCGATGTGCTAATGCTTCCATCATTGGTGCATCTCAGAACAAAGTGACAATCAAGAATACCTTTGTGACTGCAAGCATAAATGCAACAGACCAGTGGAGAAGCAACAATTCCTCCAGTGATATATGTCAGTACCCTTACCATGGTAAGTAAATTTGTACAAGGGTTTGAAGATTCCTTATTTGTTAAGGGCTTTTTGAGTGTGTCTGTGCTGATCAGTTCTTGAAATTAATCACATGAAAAAACTGATTAGTAAAGCAATAGAATGTTTTGCTGTAGCGGGACCCTGATACTCAAATATGAAACTTCAGTAGATTTTAATACAAAACAACCATGCCCAAATGCAGAAGTTGTGTTATCAAGTGGCTTTCTTAGCAGGTTTAAATCCCTCCCTCCATATTTGAGTGCAAACCTATTTAATTATGAATTACCATACACCTTTTACCAGAACTGACACTGTCCTCTTCAGCATGATGAAAATTTTGCTGTTGGCAGAGTTTGAGGAGATTTTCTTTGCTGGTAGGCTGTACAGTCCAGTTCAGAACATTCTGCCAGCTCGCAGCCTGCCGGACTGTCAGGAGCCATCCATTCACTTCTGTGTGATAGTCTGTCCACTTGCCATGGTAGCCAGTCTCATCCGAAATCTCATGCTTGTGGAAGAAGTGGTGAAAACATGCTTTACCATATTTAAAAGCAGAATTTTCCTTGTATTTGAATTGTTTAAAGTGGCCAGTCTGAAGAGCCCCATAGGCTCCAGTCTGAAATGTCTTCCCCTTCCTGTATGTGTTGATTCCGAGAGCCTTGTTCTGTAGGACTCTGTGCAAACCGCCTAATTGAAATATGGCAGTGAATTTATCCCTAACTTTCCAGGATGGAGGAAACAAGTTTCTGCTCTTTCTCAGAAGAAAAAGCACAAAAAAAATATTTGCCTGTAATTTGTTTCAGTTCTGGCATTGGTATATATCATCTGTAACAAGAAAATACAGCATTTTAAGACTGCAAGTTTTAAGTTAACTGTGTCTGTACAAGCAGAAACATTGATTTGCTACCCTTTCCATCCCTAGGAAACTTGTATTTACTACTTTTTTTTTTTTTTTTTTTTTTTTAGAGGTTTATACCAAAGATGGCAACTCATATGGAAAACCCTGTGAGTTTCCCTTTCTGTATAATAAGACGTGGCATCATGAGTGTATTCAGGACAACACACATACGGATGGGAAATGGTGCGCCACATCTGAAGATTATACTCGCGATGGAAAATGGGGAATCTGCTTACAACCAGGCACGTTGGGTTTCTAAATAAACATCCTAAAAACATTCTGTCACTTCACATGTGTGTAGCTCCACCTTGGTGTAGCACGTTGCTGTTAAGCTGGGAAAAGCTTTTTGATTGAAGCACTCACACAGTATTTTTTGCTGAGTGATATAAAAGTCAGTAGACCTTCAGTATTATATTCAAAAGCTTTTCTTTTGAAATGTTCTTAATGTTTCCATATAGTTGTAGTCACAAGTACCTCCTGCTTCCTTTAAACAGAGGATGGATGTCATGATGTCTGGGAACAGGATCCAGGGTCTGAAAATTGCTACCAGTTTAATACACAGTCTGCTCTTTCTTGGAAGGAAGCTTATATTTCATGTCAAAGGCAAGGAGGAGATTTACTTAGCATCCATAGTGCATCTGAACTAAGTTACATACAAGGTAAGTGTAATTATTCACATTCAAATATTGGGAGATCTTGATAAATTAGCTTAAAATGGAGACAGCATTTTAGTTTTTGTTCTAAAATTCTGGGTTAAAGCATGATTGTGCTTAAAATATCTTGCCTTTCATTTGCATAGCAAAACTAAGGTGCTTATCTCACTTTAGAGTGTTTTTTACATTTGTCTGTATGATTTCATTGTAGTGATTAGCTGTTCATGTTTATAATGAGAAATGCCCCCAAACTCTCAAATACAGGCCAGAGTGGCAGTCGGTGTTTTAGCAGCATGTTACTCACTTGTTATGAAATTTTCCTCACTGGTGTTCAGTCTTAGCGTGGAGGAATTATCGGTGTGCATTTGGGACTGTAAAACCAAAGGACAAACATCTGAAGGCATTGGGAGAGAGGGCTTGTGTGGATTAATTCCTCCTTGGTTCAAGAAAGTTTGCATGTCCTGTTGTAGCGGCAATCTTTCTTTCCTTAAATGCATACCATTTCGGATCACATTTTTATTTTAAAGGAGACCAATGAAAGATGAGCATTTTATACTGATCGTTTTCTTTAAAAAAAATTGTCCAGCCAAGGATGACATTGCTGAGATCTTCTGGATTGGCTTAAATCAACTGGACGTTTCTGGAGGTTGGCAGTGGTCAGATCACAAACCTTTGAATTTTGTCAACTGGCATCCAGGTACTGATGTTTCTGGTGGTATTAACAATATTCACAACAACTAGGTTTTTACTGCAGTTTTTTTCCCTTCTCATTCCATTTTCTGAAGCATCTTTTCCTCCTAGCCAGTGAATCTTTCTGTTCTCATTCTATATTTATGGCTGATTAGATTAATAAATATCTAAAAAGTTAAAACTTAAATAGTATCTTTGAAGTCTGTTTTAGTAAAGAATCCACAGCTTTCCTAGCTGCTAAATTTCATTAACAGTGACTGAATGGCATTGACTGTCCTCAGATATTACAATTGTTGGTGTATGCACGAGGACTGACATTACTTAGAAGCTTAACTTGTGTTTTTAAACTTCAAGGTTACTTAAATTTGTTTCAAGGTGAAGATGAAAGAAGTATAACACCTTCAAAAAAAACCTTTTTTAATTACTCCAAAGATCCTAGTAGAATTGGTGAGACTCTTGTTTGTTTGCAATTTTCATAATGAATTTGTAGTATTTGCACACGTATGTCATGTACGTATATGAGAATCCCAGAGAAATAATCATTTGGAATACTGAAGCTAATTCTGTTCTGTTATTCAAGCTGAATTTGAGCTTTTTTAAGTGGAATTTTCTGTTTTAACTTAACATTCTAGAACAGTGCTGCAACAGGAATTGTATGAAAAATTGAGAAGTGGTTTCTGTTGCTTCTTTGAAAACTTTGCTGAGTCATTTCTGTGAGATTTTCCAAATGTGGCCTGTCTTTTGGAAAGGTTAAGAACTTTGCTGCTTGTACTACTCACTGCACCTTCTTCTGGGACTGTGATCACACTGTAAGACACTGTAATGCAGAGGTAGGGGCTGGACTATCCTGAGCTACAGTGGCATAACTTAGTCTGCAGTCATAGCGGACATGCTTATGTCTACCTCTCTTGTGAAAATACTTTACTGGTACCTTACAGAATTTTGATGGCTGCAAGGTGTGCCTATTAATTCTTGTACTCTTGCTGTACACCTCTGAAAGGAGCCTGGCCCTGTCTCTACTGTACTCTCTAATGAGCAGCTAAGATCCACCCTGAGCCTTTTTTATGTGAGCCAGAACGAACCCAGTACAAAGGGAGTTTGGGTGCTCTGTATAGGTCACAGCCAAAAAGTTCTGTTTGGAAAGGGGCTCCAAGAGAAGATGAGGACTGCAAAAAAATAGTTATTCTATGTGATATTTCTGATTTGGGGCCTTGCCTAAGATCTCTGTTAAGGTAAGGGTTGTGGTTAGCATTGAGAGAAAGTGCAGAGCTGTGTTTGGAGTGAGGGTGGAAAGGGACTGCCAAAGGAAACTGAGGGCTACAAAAATGGTTCTCCCTTGAGATTTTTCTGGTCTGGGAAAGTGCTCAGCCAAGGATTTGTTGTATTGTAAACAGAACATTCCTCCTGGTTCTATGATTAAACACTGGAAAAGAAATCCAGATTCCTTGATTCTGAAACTTTCTTAAAACAATCTTTCAGTGGGACCTATGGTAGGACAGGTAGTTTCATTCAATGAAAGTTATCTTCTTCAAATACAAGGTGCTGTACTATGCAAAGTGTGTTATTCTTGTACTAAAAAGCAGTAGTAAAAAGAAGCAGTCACTGCCTTAGTGTTTGATAACTTGTGCTGTTCTGTTTTTATTTGTTCTTTATAGATATGCAGAGTTTGTCCCCACTGGATGGGACTAGTTGTGTGGTGATGAACGCTGCCTCAGGGCAGTGGCAGAGTTACCACTGTGGGGCTCAGCTTCCATATACTTGCAAGAAGTCACTCAGTGAAGTTTCAAGCCTCCCAGGTAGGACAGTTTGCATTTTTGAATTTTGTATGTTAGTATGAGTATAATGTTCACTTGCGGAGTCTTTTTTTTTTCCTCCCCACCCTTTCTTAGGCATCTCTGCCAAAACATTTTCACAACAGCTTTGGGTTTTTTAGCAGAGCAGAAGCAAACTCTGTTCCTTCAGTGTCAAGATCAAACATCACAAACGGTTTTCATTTTTACAGCTTTCTTATTCACACATAAAGCATTTTGCAGCACGATCTTGCCCTTTTCATCGCATTTTGCTCCATGGCTTTTGCCTTCTTTCTGGTGTTACAGGAAGTCTGGAACTGGCAGTTGCACCTTGAGCCTTTCTGTGTTTGCTTTAAGCGTGATTCTCTCACTCTTGGCGTGTATTAATGTTAAATGTGACTTACCTGGGTCTTGGGTCATACTCCATTGAATTCAAATAGGAGTAGTTAAATAAACTTACTAGCCTTTGAAACCAGGCCCTGCACTGGAAATCCGAGTGCAAGAGTTGGTAGCTTGCCCAGTGTGCCATCTTTACTGCATTTGTAACAGCTCTTTTGAGATAATTATTCCATTCTCCACACGCACACACACACACACATAGTCCTTCAGCATTTAGAGTGTCTGGCTGTGACACAGAACTGCTTCCATGCTTTTGGCCATTTACCTTCACCTAGATACCCAGCCCTGCCCATATCCGTGACCTGTTCTTCCCTGTGTGCATACCCGGTTTTTCGGGCTCATGCTTGGGGGGATCTCCTGCAAAGACTTTTACTGGAAGGTAATTGTCCTTGGATAATGGGGAGGAGTAGGGGATCAGAGGGATAAAGAAGCAGTGTTATGGAGGTGGAAAGTGTCATGGAGTGTCTCTGACTAAGGCGTGTTCTCTCCAGCTCCCCCTGGATAGGTGTATGCCTTTCAGGAAAAAGTAGTAATCAGTTCAAATTTAACTAAATTGCTTCAAATTTTGAAATGATCCCCTGAAAACTAGTTGCCAATTAACAATTCTTATCTGGTCTCTGGCTCATCAGTGGGGTATGTGGAGTTGTTACCAGTGTTTATATAGTGTATTATTAATTAAAAACCAAAATTCCTGTGACTGGAGTGTTTTATAGTGGATTTTGAACTAGAAAGCTGTTAGGATATACCTTTTCGGCATACATGAAAATCAGTCTGAATTCTTGAGTATCTTGAGAAGAAAAGAATACTTTAAGCACTTGTTGAGTTGTGTGCTGCTCTTCTGTAGTGAATTATCTTGATTTGTCATTAGTTGTTTTTGAAAGCTTGTTTACAATTACTTCTGAACCTTTTGCTTACGCTAAGACTTAAGCTTAATGTAATGCATTTCTTCTTTTTACTTTCATTCGCACTAACTTCTGTCTTCTTCTGCCTACTTCATGGCCCAGAATATTTGGAGTCCTCGTAGTGCTGCTCTTTGAAGTCTATTTGCTTGGCTAAACTGTGACCCTTTCTTAAAAACGTAGCCCTGAAGAGACGCGAACATGTTCTGATTGCTGCGTTCTGGCTGTTTTCAAGGTGCTGCTGGATTTAAAGCCAACCCCTGGCACTAGACGATGTAAACCAAAAGCCTCTAATTCCACTTCTCTTCATTATTAGAGTTTTGGAGATACTTGGATACTCGCTGTGATTCGGGCTGGCTTCCCCATGATGGCTTTTGCTACATGCTGATAAATAACCAGGCACCTTGGAGTACAGCAGATGAGTTGTGCAAAGCAAATAAGAGTAACCTCATCAGCATACACTCCTTAGCAGATGTTGAACTGGTTGTTACAAAGCTTCATAATGGTGAGTAGGGATAGTTGTAGAGGTGAAGCACCAAGTACTGCATACCATAAGTTACAAACCTCTTTCTGTGTTCTAGCATATGATTGTTGTAACCTCTTGCTTTTAAATGCAGGTGTTGATGCTGAACTTGTACTCAAGCTAGTGCTGAATGTTGCTGTTCAGATCCAGGCCCTCTGTGTTAGCTCCTGTTTTGGTTTGATCTATCTAGTTAGTTAGTTAGTAGGCTAACCTACTTTTAGTTTCTTAATACTTTGTGTGTAATTTTCTCATTCAAAGAGAATAGTAGATAGTTTGGTCAGTATTTTGGCTGCTGGGTCACCGAACTAATAAATATAATCTATAGTCTTTGCCTACACTCATAAAATTAAATTTATTTGAGCTTTATTTTGCTTTTGTGTTCATTATTTCTGTTTGTTTGGGGATATTTTTTCCCTTTTTGTTACCTTCTCTGTGAAACTCACAATCATGAATATAAGTTAAGAAGCAAGATAATAAAAATACATTATGCTTGTCTCAGATACCCTTTTTCATTGTAAGAAAAAAATATCAGTGTAATATAGTGATAAAAAATTAATTTTGCTGATGTTACATTCCCTTTCCTACTAGTTTGAATACTATTTTGAAACTACAGTGTCATCCTAATTTTAAATTACAGATGCTGAAGAAGTGTGGATGGGTCTCAGGAATGAAGATGTGCCAACCTTGTTCAAATGGTCAGATCATTCGACTGTAGTTTTTACATATTGGGATCAGAATGAACCAAAAGTTCCTTTTAACAGCACCCCCAACTGTGTGGCATATTCAGGCAAGGTAGGAATACAATGTTGGTATTTTGGGGGGGGGGGGTTTCCATCATAGCAGAGGCAACATTGACGTGTGTGAAAGTCAGGGTGGGGATAAATCATATAACTCATCTTATTTCTGGAATAATCTTTAAAATGCAAATAATCATTTTTCTACAAGCACATTTCTTAAAATTATTTAACCAGAACTTGGTAGCTGTGTACTGGAAAGAATGGAAGAAATGACTCACTGCTCTGGGACTGCCACTGCTGTTGGCCAGGCAGTTGTCCTTGTCACTCTGCATTTCGGGTTATCATTTTCATGCATGTCTCTATCAGAAAGCTAGGTAGCAGGTGGGGCAAACTATTGAAAGGAAAAGCTGAGTTCAGTCATCTCTAGGACCAGTTTGGTCTGGCTAATCTGAGGATGGGTAGTGAGATACCGCGATAAGAGGAGGGGACGGACATTGAAGCTATACAGTACAGAAGAAGAAAGGAGTCAGTGAGGGAAGAAGGTCACTAGGAGAGTGGGAAGCAGACTGTATCCCATCCCACAGCTTCTGTAGAAAGGTGGAACAAGTATCTGCCACTGGAGCTCATGTGCTCAGCTCCTCTGAGCTGTCTCTGAGCTGCTTCTGCAGCAGGCTGAGCACCCCTCCAGCGCCCATTCCCTTCCTGATCTACAAGAGTTGGCACCACCCTGGCCTTTTCTTTCCCTTTTGAATGTGATCCAAAATCCTTCCATTTCCACGTCAGCTTCCTCTCACCCTTCCAAACATGCGCGTATGCTTATAACCCAGGCCATCTCACCCTAATATTTATGGTAGAGGCATTTTGGCCTTCCCCCTTATGGAAACTCAAGCCATATGGTAGAATTTAAAATATTGGTATGATGGTAGAATTTAAAATAATTTTTTTCTTTTCATTCTTACAGTTGGGACAGTGGAGAGTGAAATCCTGTGAAGAAAAATTGAAATATGTTTGCAAGAAAAAAGGAGAGATTTTGAATGAAACAAAATCAGGTGAAGGATGTTCATTGGAAGAGGTAATAGAAAGTCTGTATTTCTCTTACTGTCACTTGATTCTGAAAACTGCCTAAAATCACTTACTTCCTCTACTTCCGTTTCCTTCTTGTCCATTCAGTAAAATCTATGAAACATTTTAGCTGGAAAAGTACATTTATATGGCATGAGCCAAATTTCAGATTCACCTGAGCGGGCTCTTGATGTATTATTAGTCCATTTATTGATGAATAAGTTATGAGCCTGGACCCAGGAGATATTGTGTTTTATTTATTCGTTTTTAGAAAAGTTGCTTTTATTAGAAATGTTATTGATAACACCATACGTTCTGTGGTTTTTGCTTTAAGTACATTTTAAAATTTAAGGTAAGCACTTTGCGACATAAAGATATCTAGAAATTGTTAGCTGAGGTTAGGTTTCCGTTACACATCACTTCGCTCTCATTTTTGTTCTATGACTTGAATAAGGATAAATAAGGCTTAAAAAGAAGTCTTTTGAACAAGCTTAGGATGGTATTGTTCCTACTTAAGACTTACTTGGTTCAGTCTTGTGTGGTATATTACTTGCAACAGGAAAAATGTTTACCCTTTATCTTTCTTCCTGCACAACCTCAGGGTAGTTTTCACTGTCTTTTCAGAGACCTGTAGTACGTAGAGTTACAGCTTTCTGTGCTGTTCAGACGCTAATGGCATTGATAGGCTAGAAAAGAATTAACACATTGATGTTCTTTGAAATGTCAGTGTAAATATGGGTAGAAATATTTGAATAATAGAGAAATTTTGTAAGTTCACCATTTTCGGTTTAAAGTATTTTTCTCAGAAGTAAAGAAGCACTAGTAATGCCTTCTTAGTATTCCTCTGTTTGAATCCTGGCGTTGGTGGAACAGAATGAAGACTCCTATTGTTCTGAATAGGACTAGGCTGTTGCCCTTGTGTTTTTCTCTGTAAATGCACATGGTGGTCAGAAGACTCTGCACAGGCAAGCTAAAACAGTGGTGTATTTTATTCCTGTGCCTGCATTATTTTTCCCAACTGTGAATCTGAGAGTTGATGATACTGGACCATATATGTGACACACTGCAACACACTGCATTGCTTTCTTGTGTTTGCTCTGCCAGCTTGTGGGCACTAGCAATGTTGGAAATGATTTATTTTCTTCTGTAGGTAATGCCTAAATTAGGTTGTTATGTACAAATGTGGTTTTTGTTCTCTAACCAGGGATGGGAGAGACATGGAAACTACTGTTACAGGATAAATAAAACAGAAGTTTTGTTTGGAAGCCAGTGCAATCTCACAGTGATCAACAGGTAAAGCACATTTGTAATTTATGGGCAGGTTCAACAGTACAGTCTGGGGGGAAAAAATCAGAGATTAAAACCTCTGTGTATGCTAAATAACTGTTTATAAAAAAAAGTAGAGAAAAATGGCTTTTGCCAAGAACTAGTGAAAACCTTTTTCCCTGATGTGTGATGATGGTAAACCTGCTTACTTGGAAGCATGAGAATTCCCAGCCTGCAGACCCCATGTTGAATGCAGGACTGCCTGGATGACTGCTTGAACTGACTCATATAGTAATATGCCAAGTTTTAAAATTGTCTCAGTAGTTTCAGATATCTTTCAAATACTGATTCAGATTGATCTGTGAATTTTCAGATTTGAGCAAGAATTTATAAACAATCTGATTAGAAAACACACCAAAGCTGAAGAAAAATACTTCTGGACCGGTTTGCAGGATATTAGCCAATCAGGAATATATTCCTGGGGTACAGTGGATGGGGAAAAAACTGAAGCTGTGACATACACTAACTGGAATTCCTTGCAACCAGGTAAATTTGAAAATTAAAAAATACGTAAAATTACTATCCTTTCACATTGAGCAAGCATTGGAGTACCATGCTACAGAACTCTAGGCATGAAATAAAATAATAATTCACAAATACATCAGGGATTTTTTTGAAAACCAGCCAATGGTTCTAAATATGGTTTTTGTGTCTTTAATCTTAGAGTTTTCTGGAGGATGTGTGGCCATGTCCAGTGGAAGTTCTCTTGGAAAGTGGGAAACTAAGGATTGTAAAACCACGAAAGCATTTTCTGTCTGCAAAAAATATATTGGGCAGCCCAAGGAGCCAGAAGTGCTCCCAAAGCCAACTGATGCCTGTCCCCCGGGGTGGCACAATGGATCCGGCCTTGCCTGCTACAAGGTAAAATGCTAATCCTGTTCTATGTCAGTTGCTCCTTATTGTCTTTGAGCAAGTGTATGATTAGCCATTTTGTGGTGCAGAGCTGCTCTGAAGGGTATTTTAAAGGTGTTCTGCACCAGGAGGGGAAATTGAGGTTAATGCCACAGCATTTGCCCTGTGCTGCTGTCTCAGGAGCCTGTTGCTGTCAGAGGGTACTGTGCCTGTGTCATCGCCTGCTGCCAACTTGCAGGCAGAGACACCTGAATAGGGAAGGAAAGCACTTTGCATCACCTTCCCTTGTTTGATTTACTTTCTGTACTCTTTAAGTGTAGATAGGAGAGGTGGGATTTTCTCTTGATTTGAATGTGGATATAAAAAATGTGCAACCTCAGTTGTATTTTACTGTTTTTGAAGTGTATAGGGGAGGTAAGCAGTTGTGCTGTTTGCTGAAACAGCGTAAACAAGTTTGTATTTAGAAATGCAGATTTTTCCCCTCCTATTAACAATGAAATCGCATTAAAGTTAAGGCTCTTCATTGCGTTGTTTATTCATAATTTCTGGACTTACTGTCTGCAATGAACAGCAGCTTGTAAACAGCTCATGTAGCAAAGCGGGGAAACCCAGCTTGAATAACAAGGGCATGAGCAGGCATCCCGAAGGGATAGGTCTAGCTGATGTACAGCATAGCTGTCCCATAGGTGATGGATGTGACAGCTGGCCCTGGCAGGTTCTCCAAAACTGGTGTTGATCAACTGTAGCATGTCTGTGCACAGAGATTTGGCTGATGGGACTTGGCTTGGACTGAAGCCAAGGGGATCAAGTGGACATATTAACTGAGGTGTATGAGGCAAACTTGCAAATCTGATGCATACAGTAGCAGAGGGTGTGCCAAAGAACTTCCTTCACCCGCAGCACCCAAACAAGCCCAGTTTCAGTGAAGATTAGACTTTGCAGTTTATAATAAATTTGAAAAAACAACATCCCTTAAAACTTACACTTTGACTTACAGTTTTAGAATGAGTTGGGTGGTGTTTTCTAAAATTTTTCTGATGCAAACAGAGAAAGTCTGTCATATGGAATATGTTGAGTTTGAAACAAATTTTGTCAGCTAAACTTCAGAGTTGGGCTGTTGTCAAACAAACTGAAAAAATTAAAATAATCATTAAAAAGTGAAGCTCTCTCCCTATGGAAATACCAGTTATTAAATCTCAGGTGATCATATTTGAGTAGTACCAGGAGTGTTTTAAAGATGCTGTTGCTTGTGTTATTTTCTGCTCTGATGTTTGGCTGTTGTGAAGTTCTTTCACAGTGAAAGAGTGCTGCGAACCAGGACCTGGGAAGAGGCAGAAAGGTTCTGTGAAGCACTTGGAGGCCATCTGCCTAGTTTTAGTCACTCAGAAGAAGTCAAGGCACTTCATTCTATCCTGAGAAAAATGATCAGGTAACAAACTAACCGTTCTAAAATTTTGATTTCTATTGCTTCTTCAGTAGATCACAAATGCTGCCGTGGACCCCAAGTATGAGATACTGTGCGACATCTGTGTTTCCCACAGTAAAACAGTGACATGTGGCATTTGAACTGCCTTGCTGGAAAATGTCAAGGGAATACAGCTTGGGCAAATACTTCACATTGCTAGAGGCAGCACAGGAAAAGAGGAATTTATGTAATGGAAGATACTCAAAGCAAATTAAGTCTGTTTTTTTAATAAGTATTTCCTTCTTTATGTTGAATTTTGGCACAGCTAGAGGGTAGTTGTACCTGTTCTATACTGATACGTTCTTAAGAGTTATTATTTCAATTTTGCAGATACATCTCATTTTTATTCATGAAATATTTTATTCATGCTTCCTGACTAAACTGGGTGCTATCTTTTGAAAATGTGAATAATGTAGTGTCCAGCAGTCTCGTTGGCACAGATCCCATTTGGCATAACTGCAATAACACTGTATGGGCATTAGATGGGTGTGCTGAGTTTTCTGGTATCAACAAATTAAATGCTACATAATTTATGAGTTTAAGCTTCTATTTTTAATCAAATGAACTGTCACTGCAAAGCTTTATTAGGCATTGGTGTGATGTCAGATTCTTGTGTAATATGTTTTTTTTGATTGACAGCCTGGTTTTTCAGAACTTTTGCCAGCTTAAACTCAAATGCTGCCAGTTATATGATCTAAAGTTTTTCATCAACAAACTAAATCAGGATTATTTCAGAAGCTGCCAGCACACAACACTGTGATTAAATTTTAAAACCTGATGACTGAAGAGATGCCTTCTTGAAAAGACAGTGAACTTTTTTTAGAAGTGCACAAGTCATGAAAATTACTCAGTGTTTATGTTAAGAAGAGACAAAAACAAACTTGTATGTGCTATATATAGTTTTTCTTGTGTAAAAGCTGCTTGTAATTCCTTTGTTAAACTGACTGAAGTTCCTGAAATTGAATGCACAAATTATTTATAGCTATAGATCTTATTAGACACTTTTGCAATTACAAATTTTGTTTTAGTGTACATAATCTACTATGGAACATGAATAGAGAAGTAACATTTTATTATCCTACAGGTGCTTGGAACTGCTTTTCATATTGCAGTTTTTTTTAGGTATTAATTAGAGTCAATGAGCGTTTTTTTGTTAGGAGTTTAAAGTCTGAGACTTCTGTCTTTCCAGGAAGTCAGCTGACACACACTGCTCCTGCACTTCCCATGCTTCAGAAAACTTGAACTTAGTCTGAAAGAAGGAAAGTCCCGGTACTTCAGTATTATTCTACTGGAACTTAAGGGGCAATATATTGAGCCCAGTATAAATTGACTTTGCATTCAGTGTTGCAGTGACTGTACATGTTAGATATGACTGAAAACACAGTATTTTCATCTGAGCTAACCCCTTTTTCAGCACTTCAGAACATTCTGAACTGGAATACTACATATTTGATATTGCCTAAGTATTTTAAATAATGTTTGTTTGTTTAGATAGCATAATGGTTGAAGATAGTTATGCTTTTAAATTACTCCGAGGTGGTGATTACATAAAATACTTAGGAGGTCAAGTGTCAAGGGTAGCTTGTCTGAAACTTGAGCTCATTTGAGAAAGGAGATAGGAAACCGAGTAAACTATTTCACCAAGAACAACTAACGTAGATAACTGGGAGAAATCGTCCTAAGGTAATGTTAGATGTGATTAGCTGCTGGAGTGTGTTGGCATGCCGTTTGTTCATGTTCCCTGCATTTGGTCACTGCAAACTCTGACCTTATTAAGTATTCATGCAGTGCATTCATTTCAGCTTGGTGAAGGAACCACACCTCTGCTCTTTTGGTTTCGGGATTTTTCCCCTTGCACAGTTCTGTGATGACTCATTGAGAGCTATTTGTTTTTAAATGTTAGCAAGAGTCAGTTTGGTTCACTAGGAAAAGGGCAGCTTGCCTAGTCCATTCTGTTCTTTACTCAGATTCCACCTTGGAGGCAAATAAGAGCTAGAATTGCTCCAGCCAAGTCAGGCTATTGCCATTGGAAAGGAAAATAAAATTTGCCTGCCAGCCTTCCCATGTCTGGAAGAAACAGGAGATAACTGCTTTTCACTTCAAGGGACATGATACAGGCAGAACAGATCTGGTTCAATTACTTCCATGCTTTTAGGACTGTGTGAGCATTCTGCAGCTTATAGGTGGCAGCAGTGCTGGACGCAGGGAGAGTAATAGCTTGAATTGGTTAGAAATAACATTTCAGTGAGGACACCTTATTGAAAAAAATCAATTGCCTTTTTTATGAACAGCTCTGCTGCTGTAATTGTTTGGAATTTAGAAAGCCTCATGAACGCTTGAATTTGAAAGAAAGAACTGATCTTAATGTGCTGGCTAAACAGCAATAAAGCTGAGATGCAAGCTGTAGTAATTGCAATAATTCAGTTTCTCTTTTCTCCAGCTCAGGAGTAGGTAATTAGCAGGATGTGATGCAGTAGCCTGTTACAGGGGGGAGAACAGGGGTTAGATGGGATTCATACATAGTTTTAGGGCAGTGCTGCCTAAAATTAAGTGGTGTCATAAATCGCACCATTAACAAGGCGGCCCAGATGTACACATTGCATCTTGTTAAGACCTAGGTTGACCTACATGCCCGAATAACTTCACTTAGACTCTTAATCTTGTGTTGGAGCTGACATAAAGGACAGAGAAAATAATTTTTCTATTTCTGCAGTTAGAACATGATGAGAAAAATTACTGGTTTATAGTCCCTTTGCATCAATCTGAACTGTGTTTATCCACTCCTGTAGAACATGCATTTTTATGAAATTTTAGTTCTGTGTGAGAGAAAAGCCACCAGTATTCTGCAGGGATTGCTGGAGATTTAGGGTCTTTGTTAATCAGTATGGAGTCCTTTGTAAAGCACAAATTGCACCTATTTTTTAGGCTAAAATTCAGGATAATCTAGGTTTTAGAGACAATTCCAGAAGTGTAGCTCAAAGAATACTGTCACTGATAAATCCATTTTGATAGAATCCATAGGATGGATTCTAAGTGCTTTGCAGTGAGAAGACAGACACCTGGAGCACAAGCAAATTCCTTGCTGCAAGCTTAGAGAGAGTCTTAGTTAATATTTTTCTAAATAGTTGGTGGAATTCTATCCTGTGATGATATGGCAGTATAATTTCAGAGCGCTATCAGAAGGCTTTTCTGGAGCTTAGAAGTACTGTCAAGTATAGTGTAGCAGTTGCAGAATTACTCATGGTCATGTCTGAACAGTTCCAAAAGAAGCAAAGTACATACATTAATGTGTAAGAGCCTCGTCAGCTGAAAACATTGTTCTGTTTGCAGGCCAGTAATTGTAAAGTGGGAGAATAGTTAATTCTTGACCTGACACACTTTTTAAAAAATCTGTTTATTACTTTAAAGCCAAATACAAGTTGACAGACTTGGAAAAATTGCTCTAGGTCCTCAGGTAATTACTGCACATCCTTTTGCAATGAGTGTCTCAAATGGCTGATATTAAAGGGAACTCTACCAAATAAAATATTATTGCCCTTCTAGGATTTCATGTACTTTAGCCCACATACTCTGGGCTAAGCTTTTTCTTGGTGCTGCACCGTCAGTATTTTCACTCTGTTCAGCATCTCTATGGTGATATGTGTAGAAAGCTAGTGGCACAGCCTTATCAAAGACTTTCTTAACTCTGCCTCGTGATTTTGTAACATTGCTCATGTGGGTAAGCTTGGGTCTGAGTCCATCCTGCCTTTTCATTTTCAGAAACTTTCCAAGTTCTGACGTTAAATCACTTTGTCAGCACTGCTTTTTTGGGAGCCTTTTCCAAACTCTGACCTCTGCTGGTCAGACATCTCCATTTTTGAGCCTTAATTTATAAGTTTTCTGAGTGGCAGTTTATTCAGACATGATGTTCATTTTGCTCAAATAGCTCCTCTTCTTGGTGGTTTAGTCTCCTAAAATATTATAAAGAATTATTATATCCTTTTCCTGTCTGTATTTGTGAAGGATAGACAAGAAAATCCGTAATTCTTGTTAATAGCCTAAACTCTAATTTCTTCAAATGTCCTGTGTTCCTTCCCTGGATTTGGTACAACATGAATACACAACATGATACAGTTTTACAAGAGCCCTGGTACTGAGGCATCAATACTTTACTATTGCTGTCAGACCACCTTGGTGACAGTGCCTTTTCCACAGCTCTTTTGCAGCAGGGTTTCATGTAGCATGTGTATTCATAGAAGACTCATCGTCTTTCTCCCCTCTGCTGCTCCCATGTGGTACCAGCATTCAGAGAAGTCTGTTGGTGTTCTTGGGCGGGGGAGTGGTTTGGAGTGAATTGTCATAAATTTCTGTAACTGGTACAAAGTTAATACTTTGAGAAGTTGCAGTACAAAACTAACCTTGCAATTTGACTAGCTCATTTACCTTCATTGTAGCATCTTTAGATTCATATGCAATAGCAAAGAGTATGGTAAAGGTTCTAACTGCAGATTTGAGTATATACATTGTAAACCCAGCTTTTCAGGCAACTTATTTTCTTGAAGTATAGCTGCAATTTTGGATTTAAGTGTCTGCTGCTTATGAAGAAGTAAAATTCAGACAAAATACAGTCTGACTGGACTGTAATTTCTTTTGCCACTCATTCAACCATTGAAGTCAGTGGTGTTAGATGTTTATTTATGTCTATGCCTCATTTATGAAATAGGAGACCATGTTTGGTGTGTTTATATCACTGACAAGTCTAAGGTAAATAGGATGCCAGTTGTGTTTTATGAGTAGAAACTTTTGCATAGTTTGAGGAAAAATATATTTGAACTGATGGTGGAGAGAGGCAGCCTAAGATAGACAAGAGAAAGAGAGCCAAGCCATGGAAACACTTTGTGTGTGATTCTGGAAGAAAAGTGTAGAAAAGAGACCTTTATATCAAGTGACAACTGATGAAGTGGTGATTCAGCCAACAAAGGAATTATTTGATTTAGTTCGTTTTCTTCTGTACAGAAAGGGTCCTAGCCCTTACGCCTGTTTTCTCTTTGAACTGCTACAACTAGCAATAGTAAGGCTTTGTTTTTCCTGGTTCATCGTAAGTAATGCCATGACATAGGTCAGTCTTTTTATTAAATGAGCTGAATCATGTGCTTGAGGTATGATTTTTATCTTGTTTATTTACAGCAATGACAGATGGGTATGGATTGGAATGAACAAGAGGAGTCCAGATTCCTTGAGAACCTGGCAGTGGAGTGATGATAAACCTGTAAGTTAACTTTTAACCAGGAAACATTATGTCCTGATTTGTTTCAACTTACACTGAATTGAAAGTAAATTGATAAATATTTTAATTAAAATATGGCGATCCTTCAGTAGATTAGTAATTCAGAAGATTGTGCACTTGGAGCTGTCACCCAGGTGGATTTCCAATTAAAAACATGTCTTCAGTAAGGTTAACCTGATTTATGTCTCCATTTTATTAAAATACTTAATATAGTAGTAGTTAACTGAAATATAGTAGTAAACGTGTAAGAGCTGGTGGAGACAACAAGGTGTCTTCTTGCCACAATGGAGTGGAGGATTTATCAATTCATCTCCTTGATATGTCAGAATGTCAGACTTCTCCAGAAATATCTTCCTCACTGTAATTGTTTTATTTGCTTGAAATTGTGAGTTCTTCCTCCCACACAATCACAGATGTGGAAACTCAAAACTGATTGAGTAACTGCCATTCAACACTTATTTTCATAGTAATAAACATAGTGGGACCCCAGATTTGAATGGCTTTCTCTTGGGATTACCATAGTTAACTGTCATGATTTTTTTGTCCTGTCCATCACCTTGTAGGTAACTAGCGTTGTTATGCCCCTGGAGTACCTGGAAGATGAATATGATACAAGAGACTGTGCTGCATTAAAGGTTAGTTTCAAGGTTTTTAGTAACAATATGCATGTTTTGATTCTGAAGTACTTGGAAAGAATACTTTATCCAGGTGTGTTTAGGTTGAGATGTTTTCTTAACGTAGTGAAAAAGCTGCTAGCGTTCCCTTTATCAATCTACACCTATTACCAATTACCGTTACTCAAATAGCTTTTTATGAACCAAGCACTGTGCTAATGATAACCTAAGACTTCCTGTGAAGCTTTTGAACTACAAAATATTTTAATAACAATGCTGTTCCCTATTGCATAGTGCCATACTATGTATCTTTCTTGTATTACACATAACTCTTAAGGATGTATTATGGCATCTAAAACAGAAAAGCAGAGCCCTACCAGTAACTTTTAGAATCTAAAGTAGGTTTTCTGAACTGCAAATTCAGAAAAAGTTTGAAACCTGAAGTAGGGGAATGCAGTAGCCAGGATACAGCATGTGTTTGTGTTCATTGTGTGTATTTCTTTGTTTACTTGAGAAATAGACTGTAAGTGCTGTATTGGGTTTTAATTTCAAATGTCAGACCCCTGCTTAATTCCTAATTATGTTCTTTGTTACTTAATTTAGTCTTGATGGCGTGAGTTTTAAAATGGCCTTTAACTTTTATGAAGCATCACCTGACTTTTTACTAGATCATTCCAATACCATCCCTTTAATGTAATTAGAACTACCTCTGCTTTTAGGACATAGGGAGGGCAAGGATAGTTGCATCCCTTTGCTTCTGTTCACAGCCATTTCCCTCATGCTCTCCTGCTGTGTTCATTACCCCAGACTTGAGAAGCTGGTTCAGCATTGAGCTCCTAAAAATTTTAGAAAATGGGGGCAGTTTGGAGGGGATGCTGTGAATGTAGTAACTTCTCTCCCCTACCTGCTAGTTATAGACGTGTTATTTCACTAAATGATGAGAAGTCCTTCTTACTGGAGAGGTCAGCAAGAACGAAGTCAGTTCTTTAAGCTTGATTGTAAGCAATAATGTTAAATAGGAAAGATTATTCTTATGTCAGTTCAGATGATTTCTTCTTTTCAGCAGAAATGAGAATTATTTCAAGGGAACAAATTGCAACAGACAGTTTAATAACAAGCATCGATGAGGTCCTGTGCACTTCAGAAACCCTAAGAAACGATATTGCTAGAAAAGACTTTTGTGTGTAGACTGGCCTTAAGCCTTTACGTAATTGCTTCATAACCTTGACTAACCTGGAGAGTTACAGTTGGAGTTGTCTAACAATACCCTGAAATATACTGACTTTGACAAAGTACCTTTTTAATACAGTTTAATTTTAGATTTCAGTGACCTATGTTGTGGTAACTCTGTTTCTACTTCTATACAGACCTCCCAGTTTTCACGGAGGTCATTTTGGAGATTTTATTTCCATGAAGGCAGGGACCTGGAATTTTACTTCAGGCCTTTTGATTGTGAAGCTAAACTTGAATGGGTCTGCCAGATAACAAAAGGTAAACTGCAGTTACGTCCATATTTTCGTATAAAGAGTTCATTAAAACTGAGTTGTCAGCATTGCCCAATAATAGAAGCTTTGCGAACAATATCTTATTGTTTCCTTTCTGAACTGCTAAGAGGACAGTACATGGAATGTCTCACCTGTGTAATATATAAACAGATGTACAATTAAAATATTCAAAGATATATCAGAAAATGACCTTGAGGAGGATACAGTATCACTGCTCTCTTATTCTTTCTGGTCGCATGAAGTGAGAAGTGGTTTCTTGTGGGGTGACGTAAGCCACGGATTTGTGGCATTTATGAACTTATCTTTCTGAGTGATACTTGTAACTATATCACCACAAATACTTTGGGTGTACAGTTTGCTTCAGCCTTAGTTGAATGAGCCTTCTTGTGGTAAAACTGGTATACTAGCTCCTCATTGTAAAACAGAGGAGTGGGAATACAAAAGAATAGCATGACATATCTGCACAGATCCAGGATTTTTCATGCAGTGTGAAAAGTAATCCAGTAAACCTCTACCTTTTGGTGAGGTGTTTCAGGGATGAAACTTCCTTGTTGTGGTGAGATGCTGGCAGTTGCACTACTTAAATGCTTGTATTCTGCTTGAGAAATAAAAAAAATCACAGATGTTTAAGATGGAGGTATGTAGTAGTGCTCTCAATAATTTTACATCAGCTCATTTTAAACTATTAAACCTGTGTATGAGTTCATTCTCCTTTTATTTTTTTCATCATGAATACTGAGAAGTATGAGTACTTACCATCACTTCCATTATTGGAGGCCACAGTCTTGGTAGAAGGTGAACTCTAAGTGACTATTCCTTTTTTCCTCCTGACAGGTAGCACTCCAAAGACACCTGAGTGGTATATACCAGGTAAATTGACTTCTTGTGAATTCTTCCACTGCATGTATCTGGTTGCTTATACTCAGTATCTTATATTAGTTTTGTTACATTGCTACTGCAATATCTGTGTGATAGTGGAAAAGGTTATGATGGGTAGAATTTGTTTCTGAGAAAATTCAGAATGCAGTGTTTACTCTTCCCAGTGTCAAACTGAGATTTCTTACTACATTCAGAAAAAGAAAGGATTAGTTTTTTAGAATTGATTTCTTATGCATGTGGTATTCTTTCTGTGTAGATGAAATCGGAATTCATGGAGCCCCGCTTGTTGTTGATGGAGCAGAGCTGTGGTTTGTCCCAGATAAAAATCTGAGCTACCAGGAAGCTATTTTTTACTGTCAAAAAAATGATAGTGATTTAGCCTCCGCAGAGTCTTACCTAAAACTCAGGACAATACTGTCTCAAATAGAAAAGGTAACGGGGTTTTAATCTGTTTTAACAGTTACTTTACACTGTAGGGAAATTTTCTTGCAAGGCTTTTCAATATAATAAAATGTTAATCATTAATTTCTTTATTTTTCCTGTTGGCTTTAGTAGTTCTCAATTGTACTGAAAAGGAAAAGATGAATTAAAAGAGCATTATTTTACTGACAGTCTTGTAAATGTCTGCAAATATTTTGTTAGCAATTGTGCCAGTCCTTAATTTTATGCATGGGACAACACATAATTTTTTACCTGCTGAGAGGATTTAATTATAAATGTATGATGGTCTGATAGGCTTTACTGAAATGGGTTTGTGGTATTCACAGCATGAAAGTACTACTTTTAAGGAATCTTACAAAAAACGTTTCAATACCTCTGTGACTAATTTTGTCATTGCTTTATCTTTGGTAGAGTCTGGAACTCTTTCTTTGTGGGTTTTAAAATACTGGGGTTTGTTCTTTATTTCCACAGTTATCAAACAGCGAACAGAAGTGGTGGCTGAAGTTTATTGATTATGGCTACAGCTATCATTCACCGTATGTAGAATAATTATAAGATACTTCATTGTAAGCTTGTTTTTATGTGCTTTTTAGGAATACTGTTAACTAGAATAGTTGATTCAGACTAATTTAATAATAACTGAATTAATAATCCATTTCTTTTGTGACTATCAGAGCCTCTAGATTTTGGGCTTAGGCATCTTAGTCTTGTCATGGGAATCCTTAAAATCTGTGGTCCTAGTAGCTAATGTATTCCCTTGATCTTTAAAATACTTTTATTGGATTTTTAAGCCAAATTCTGTGTTCTGTTAATACTTGTGGAACTGACAAAACCAAAAAAAGCCCTCTCTTTTGACTCTGAAGACATGTGAGAAATACCTAAGGACAGAGAATGGGAAATTGGTTTAAAACTTAACTCTTCCAGTTAAGTAATGCCAGAGTCCTGGAGGGCTTTTAGTGTAGTCCTGTGAAGTCAGGATGACTCACAGCAAACTTTGCTTCATGCTCTCCATGCAAAGAAGGTTCACTGCTTCTCAGAATGAAAGTCCTTCACTTTCCGAAGTAGTATGGCAATGTACTACTATGAAAAGAAATCCAGAGTTATTGCCCATTTCCCTCACTTGTCCCAACAATGTGCTCTAATTGCAACATGGTGATAAATAACCTCATTCTGAACATCTCAACAAAGTTAATTTGAGCATGGTGCATACCTACTGAACCTGCCACATATTTAATCCTAGTCTAGTTTTTATAGGGCATCTAGAAACACTTACCAGCCCAAAGTTTTGTGTGCACTCCCTGTTGCTCTCAGGGTTTCAGTGTTTCCCCTTGAAGGTTGCATTGGACTGGAGATTAACTCTGAAATATTTATGTCCAGGTTACATTTTTTTCCACGCTTCCATGACAGATTCCTGAGAGAATGCTGGTATGTTTCTAGAAAGAACTGGTATAGAGGTAAGGCTGTTATTTTTTCACCCCCTCTGGCATTATTGTATTTATTTAAAAAAAAAAAGTAATTATGGTTCTGTTCAAGTTGTTATGTTAGATGCAAATGATACTGTATTAGAAGTTAATGGCTTCTTAAGGATAAGCTGATTGAATTTTGAATAATTTGTTACTTCTTCATGGTAGAAGCCATGATAATATTTTCTGATGACCAGAGGCAAACCTGAACTCAGATGACAAATTTTTATGATTGATTCTCACTGTTTTTGCAACATGAATTAATTAGGTGAAATCTGGGTTTGATGACTACCTTTCTGTGTTTATGCTACATATTCTGAGCTCTGGAATTTGTGTCTTAAGAGTTGTGTTAGTTAGAGTCGGTTTGACTGAATGCTTGCAACCATGTATACATCTGGAGGTGCAGACTTCGTTAAGTAGTGGAGTCATGCGGTAAGAGGTACACAAAATAATGGAAAGGTCCCCTGGTGGTACTTGAAGCTTATTTCCTCTTTTCAACACTGTTTTAAGTTGGAGAAAATGTGTAACCTTTGGAGAGCAAGATGCTCCTCCTGTCTACTACCATTTCGGCTTTAAATCACATTTTCCACAACATTCAGTTGTATGCTGCTGAAGTGTTTTCATCTCTGTTAGCCAAAAATTGCTCTTGACTAGGAAATCAATCCAATTACTGTACGAGTCATGTAAGGCAGTGCAGACCAGATGCTCCCCATGTAGATGTTAAAGGATTCCTTTTGGCTTTAATGACATTTAGGTCGCACCCTCTATGCCAGAATATGAGATTAGTCCTCATATACAAAATCTTCTTTTGTGATTTTTTTTCTATTTTCAAGTGTTACTACTGGAAATAAGGATCGCTCTGGATCTTTAGGTTTATATTAGTATCCATTATAAATTATTTATCCTTGCCTTTTTCTCTACTATTATTTTTAATGCTTTAGATCGCGTAGTAGTTCACTGTAGTTGCACTGAAAAGAAATTCCCTTCAGATTGGTCTTTGTCATGTCATAAAGTATGGCTGGGAATTGGAGTGCGATCGGCATTGCTGTAACTGTTTTTTAAAACTTCTCTTTCTGCAGACTACCCAGTTAACTGTAATGTGAAACTGCCCTTCATCTGTGAAAAAAATAATGCCTCCTTACTAGAGAAACATGACCCCAGTTACCGCCCAGTCAGAGGAGGTTGCCCTAAAGACTGGTGTCAGTTCCGGAATAAGGTACAATTATAATACAGATTCATCATCCTTACCTATTTTTCGTAGTCCAGTTAGCTGGAATGCTCTTCTGAAAGAGTTGAGGAGATAGCCCCTGGGTTGAGGAGTGAATTAGGAAGGGGCTTTTGAAAACTACGTGTGGTTTTTAAAATAATCTCCCCTGCATCTGTCCCTTATTCAGGATTGATGGTTTCTTAATTTCATAACATTCATTTTCAGGATTTTGGCTTTCCCATCACCACATATTAAGGTCCAAGAACACTGGATGTCTTGTATTGTCTGATCTTGGGCTCTACTTGAAGGAAGAGAAGGATTAGAAAGGGAGAGGATGAGTTTTCTGTGGCAGAAGTATCTTCATTCTCTTACTGAGGAATCTTAGGCAGGTGGCAATCTGGCCAACAGTTTCCTAAGCTGCCTTCAGGACTTAACTCGCTTAAGAATTATAAGCAGCTTTTAAGAATTAACCAAGAGGTCAGAAGCCATAGTATAGTCTATTTCAGTACTATGTTTTAGACAGTCATCTGAAGTCTCAGTGAGAGGCATTCCTGTTGTTTGGTCCATCATTATTCTGTACGTGTGCATCAAATCTGCATGTTACATTGTGCTTAAGGTTTGCAAATGTACTTCACATCATTGCATAACAAAGCTTTTGAGTTCCCATGTAGTTTTTCCCAAAAGGTAATTGCGGGAGCCTTTGCCATATTAAAGGGATATTAGCACGATTTGGCATGGGAAAGGAGGTATTTGTGACCTTGATAAGTTTTCACTGAAGACCAGCCGTGGGAGACTGCTGCTTGAGCGGGCAGCAAAACAGAACGTACAAGCAAGATAATGGGAAAACAATGTGCAGGTGTTGTGATACAGCCAGTCAGTTGGGGGTAGTCTTGGGAGCGTGGGAATGTGTGTGCGATGGTGGAATGGGTATATATATCAGTAGAAGCTTAGAATAAAGTTGGATTTGAGTGTACATCATATTGATGTGTGTTGTTCATTCCCGCTCGTAATACTGAACCACGGCAGGTAATTACAATATAAAGCATTACAATACAAGTTGCTGGCCCAACTGACTCTAGAGTTCTTGTGTGAGCTCTTATTCCTAAAACAGTACGTGATTCTGATGTAACCAACAAAAATTACTGAATTCTAATCCTCAGTGAACGAGCAGTTAGTCCATAGGATCATTTTATACGTATTCTGCCTAATCTAATAAAAGCTTGCAGCTAGTATCAAGTTCCTTGCTTCCTGTGAAAAATAATTCTATGTTGTTGCAGGAAATGAGAGGGATTTTTTAGGGTTGGTTTAAGAACATTTTCATATTGAGTTATTTCTTGGGCATAGTGGTATGATGAAAATCAGTTTCATTATGCTTCTTTTGCAGTGTTTCCTAAAGATGAAACCTGAATATTTAACGTTTAATGCAGCTAATGAAAAGTGTGTCACTTTTGGAGGCTCTCTTCCATCTATCTCAGATCAAGTTGAGCAAGGTATGGTGGTGAACTGGGGGCACTTTTAATATGCAGCTTCACTTCCAAATTCAGAGTAGTTCCGCTGAAGAACTTGATCATGAAATAATTTGGTTATCTACAGGCGTACAGGGAACATTTTAAAAAGCCAGGACTAGTTAAAAATGTATGGTCTGTTGTTTGCATCACTGGAAACATAACATGGAAATGCAGTCAGCAGACATTTGAGCTAGTTTGAACAACAGCTCCTCTGTATGATCTTCACCTGCTATAAAAAGAAAAATAATCATACAACCTTGCATTAACAGTTGAGCATAGAAGGGTCATCACTGAATGGAGAATTCCCATGTTTTGCTTTGCAAGTCAAAACGTAACTGAGACTGTAGACTTTGCTTTGTGAAAACCACCTTAGGAGCTGCTTCCAAGACAATCTCAGCAGTCTGTGTGGAAAAGTGGTGGCAAACACAATGCCCACTGGAGCATGTAGGACCCTCTGTGTCTCTGTGTGCCAAGAATCTTAATATGGCAATGTGTCCAAACTGACCACCTGCAGGATCTCCAGGACAGTGATGAGAGAATGGAAGGCAGGAGGACTGCAAAACACAGAACTGGTCCACCTCTGGGCTGTCTTTAGCAACTACAGTCAGTGAAGGAAATGAAGTGAGGTAGAAGGAGGTTCACATTGGCTGCA
Organism: Grallaria varia; assembly: GCA_013396735.1. Taxonomy (NCBI): domain Eukaryota; kingdom Metazoa; phylum Chordata; class Aves; order Passeriformes; family Formicariidae; genus Grallaria; species Grallaria varia. The sequence continues at coordinate 366,688 of VWZG01010105.1, read as the reverse complement.
AGTAATGCTCAGCAATAAACCACTGAATGATACGGCTGAATTTGCAACCAGTCTTGTGGATAATTAAGAGTCCTCTGGGAGTATATCTGAAGTAGCTCGGTTGAAGTCTGCAGTGTTCACAGTGGATATTTGCTTTATAAGCAAGTAACTTCTTGCTAAACAAAGTATGGTTAGTAGACTAGAGAGGTCATTACTGTACCTGCAGGCAGCAGCTGAATGGTAAATTTTTTAACTGCTGTTTCTTTGGGGCAGAATAGGGTCATATACAAGAATATACACATCTGAGGCCTGCATGTTTCTGGATGCTATTAAAACTGCAAAAGCATAGCCATTCTGAAATGTTACACAGCAGGGTCTTTTGTGTGATTTGGTGCATATGAAAGTGGTTTTTGTCTCTTACTTGTTTTTCTTTCCTCATGTAGTCATGATCACCTATATGGAAAGAAGATACAGTCTTTTAAAGACTCTTTCTGTAGGCTGCCTCTACTCTTCCCAGGGGCATTTGGTCGCTGGTTAGCTCTGACATAGTCCGGCATGTGACCAATGGTTAAAACATGTCAGCAGTAGCTAATAACATAGCTTCAATGTGTCTTCCTAATCTAGTCAAGATTAGTGAATGTCTGTGGGGTTACCAAAGCCCGTTGTTTCTTGCCAGAATGCTCACTAAGAGGGGTCTGATTTAAGGTTTGCCTGGCTGAATTTTTTTCCAACTAAACCTGACTTCCTTTGTCTTGTCCTGCTTTCTCTGATGGTGTGGTGGAAAAACTCTGCCAGAATCCAAAAAATTTTCTGATTTATGGTATGTATAGAGAAAGATGGGAGATAAGCCTTCCTCCATCAATTCAGAGAGGGCAGGAGAAAGCTCTGCTATTACCTCTGCAGGGAGACAATAGAAGATCTTGCAGACCTGTGGAAAAACAGCTTCTGAAATTTGGGTATAAGTGCTAGAATGAAAAATAGTGAGCAGAGAAACAGGATAAATATGCTCCTCAACTCAGTATTTGAAGGACAAATACCAATAGCCTGCTCCTTGCAGATAAAATCAGTATGAAAGGTGTTACCATATGGAAGTAAGGTCTGATAAGCATTTGGCAATCATGAAGTGCTGGGAAAATTAAGTTAATACAAATAGGGGTTACATTATCTCTTATGTGTTTTTTCAGATGTTTACTGTTGTTTTCTGAAGCACAGTATGTACCTTTGCTGTTCTGCCCAACAGATTATATAACATCCTTGCTTCCTGGTATGCCAAAAGATATTTGGATTGGTTTACAGTTTCTGTTCAGCACAAGGGAAAACAAATGGATAGATGGGAGTAGACTGATGTATAGTAACTTTCACCCACTCCTGACAGGAAGATTGAGAAAAATTCCACTGGACGTAAGTTCTGACTTTTGACTGCTGTTACCTATTGAGTAATGACATTTGGAGCTGTATCAAAAACAAAAAACCCACAAACAAACAAACACACAAAAAAAAGGCCAAAGGAACAAGTAATAGACCAGATCTCCCAATTAGTCATTTTAATTGGCCAACAAGGTGACTGACAGTAATGGAGTTCTTTCTACCTTTATTTGGATGACAACTTCTGAAGTGTGTTTAACTTTAGAAATCTTTCCAAGTCCAGGCACCTGGTAGTGTTTGTAAAACAGGTAAGCGGTATTGCACCACTCCTTTGAAACTTCTTAAACAAGTTCAGACAACTGGGGTTCTCCTAGCCTCATGTTACTTCACTTCTACACAAGTATGTTTATGCCTTATTTAGTCTGATAAGGTTATTTCTGTTTCTCAGTTTTTTGATGAAGAATTTAACAATCAGTGCGGTGTAATCCTCAATGGTCCCAAATCACAGCATGCTGGAACATGGAATTTCACTGCTTGTGCTGACAGGCATTTCTTGGGTATATGCCAGCGTCCTGTAGGTAAGTCTGAAGAGTCAAAATAAATTACAGCCAGAGTTTGAACTTAAGGTGCATGTGCTGGGAGACCTTTTAATGCATGTAAATTACTTCACTTGAAGAGCAAGGTATGTGTAGAGACTGAGCAGGAAATTTAGGAAAAACAGAGTGTGGAGGATGATCTGGGGCCTATTTTGTCAGCCATTCAGAATTTTCACTGTTGTTTTCCATAGCTCAATTCAGAGGGAGTCTGTTTTCCTGAGAGACTTTGTGTGGTTTCAGTGAATGACACTTCAACAGATGGGTCTTTTAACGTTCTGTGGGTATAGAGGTGATATACATCAAAGAGTGGAACGGGTGACTCCTTTTTCTTCTTCAGAATTGTGAATGTGAGAAGCCCTGGGAAGGAATCTCACAGTATTTCTATCCTCCTTAAATATATCCTGTGTTTTTTAGTACTATTAAAATATAAGATATCACAAACTCTTAACATTGAAATTGGTCTCTGCAGAGCAAAGAGGGTATACATGGAGAGTGGTAATTTGCAGTTTTGCACCTTTCCCTTGCTTCACACAAATCTGTCGGCGAGTGGGATTTCTTAATCTGAACTAAAAGTAATACTCAGATGTACCCACATGGGTTGGCCAGTACCAGTTACTGGAATAAGATCAAACACATTTAGTTATTATATATGCATTTAATTACTGCTATGGACTAGTGTTCGCTTCTGAGTAAGTTCCTCTATATAAATAAGCCTTTTAAGTAACGAACATGCTATCTTCCAAAAAAAAACAAAAAACACCCAAAACCACAAATAAACCTAGGTGTGCAAGACACTCAAGAATATGCCGATCTTCTTCATTCTCAAATAGTTAGAGATTTCCACTCCCACCCCTCCACCTCCATTTAACATACAAAATCTTCTTTACTTCAGTGCCAAGTACTTCAGAAATTCCAAGTGTTGAGATTAGAAGTCAGGGTGGAAGATGTCATAAAAATTTGAAAAGGAGATTTTTATGAATAGGAGGTTGTCGGTATATGTGTTTATATCAATATCTTACTAGTCTGGGATGACAAAATACTAAGTGCTTCTTTGCCATAGCTATAGAAGGTGTAATGTAAAAGGTTTTTGGACTGACAAAGAATGTGTCCTGCTATGGTCTGGTCTTATATCATCACTGTATTAGGGACCTAAGGATAATTCATGTTGGAAGGGACCTTAGCAGATTGCAGAGACAGTTGTGAGACTCCAGGCTGTCTAGGGCATTATCCTAGGGCAAAAGACTGTTCATGTTCATTGGAAATCTTGGCATGACTGTGATTTGCAGAATTTCTTGAGACAGTAATAACCAATTATTTTTTCAGAAATGAACACTTTACTGACTGCCTTGTTTCCAATTTGGTACCCCTTGATGTGTGATGGCACCCTGGGTTCCATGGTTATCTTTTGTAGCTGTTTATTAAGTGAAAGCATTTGGCAGCAGACACAAACCACTTGAAACAATCTGTTTCAGCCTTGTCACTTTTCTGATCTATTGAAAGCTGTAAATATCAAATTAATACTGTGTTTCTGTCATCTTATCGTTTGGAAAATGGCCCTGTTAGCCTATCAATCAGTCATTTATATCCTGTTATTTATAGAGTGATTTCCACTCCTCCCCCACGAGCCTTTTTCTGCTTTCAGGGGTTTCAACCTTTTGGAGAGAAAATTTATTTTTGGTTGTGTATAAAATTTTTTGGGGTTACCATTTGTATGCCTTTACTTACCATCCACAGGAATATTTTCATCTTCTCTTAACTGCATTGCTGATCTGTATACCTTCAGGTAAGGTGCTGAACCGTGATAGCACTCAGTGCTTTGAGCACAAATAGTGAATTATATCCCTCTCTATGCAAGATGGACATGTGGAGGCAAAATCAGTTCTCTCTGCACTCATGGATAGCAATAAGGATTTCTGGGATTCTGCTATACCAGTATCTGCATAGACAAGTTTTGTGGCCCATTAGATTTGCATAAGCATAAATCCACAGGCTTCACAGAGTTGACAAGTCAAGTTTAGATGTTGCTATATGGCAGGAGGGATCAGTTGCTCTCTCCAATTCGTGTATAATTAAAGTTATACAATACATTTTTAATTCAATATATTATTTAGCAGTTAGATTCACATCTATTTATATCTGTTATTTTTAAGTAAGCTGAGAAAAAAAATATTTAAAACTACATTGGGTGAAAATAATGCTTTTTAATATGTATTTTTCTATCTAAGGTGACAAAGATAGTTCTTCAAAGTATAATTATTGCATAATCTGCTAAGATTTTTTTTTTCCAGGCATAACTCAAACAGATTTTTCTGATTGCAACAGAGACATTGAGAGTGCAAAATGTATTACAGTGTTTAACTACCTAATTACTGGATTTCTTTTTTAGGTATAGGGACCTCTGATAACCAGACAAAGGAAGTCATTAATGAAACATTCAGCTATCAAGATGTTCAATACATGGTAATTCTGAAGAATTTGTCCTGGAATGATGCAATGACTGCATGCGTAAATAACAAGATGCAGCTGGTTAGCATCACAGATCAGTTCCAGCAGGCTTTTCTTGCTGTTCAGGCTGCCCTTCATAATTACCCACTCTGGATTGGACTCTTCAGCAGAGATGTAAGTTTTGGTTTTTCGTCAGACAGTGGCTTAAAGGAATCTTTAAAGTTGTGCGAAACAGAACCTCAGTTAAAGAAATGCAATGAAAACTTGGTTTCTGGGGTAATTGTTTTCATTTAGGGATAACTATATGGAGAGTCTCAAGATTAATGTTTTAAACTCTCGATACTCGAAGATACATAATCCTTGAAATCCACTGGACGAATTGATGATGAGAAAATTCTTTTAAAAGACTGTTGATGAAAGGATATATTGTAGGGTAGCAGTGACCTAGCTTGCTGAATCATGTTGGTTTCTTTTGTAAATGAACGAGTAATTAGTGTTGCCATTTAATATCACCACCACTGTTTACAGTACTACTCTAGAAAGATGAGCCAAAATCTGGTTTGGAAGGGAGAAACTAGAAGTGGCATATAAAATCCAAAGTGAATCACTGAGCACTTCTGGATATACATTTCTAAAGCTTAACTTAGATTCTGTTGTTACTTCATGTCATTTGTTACCTGTGTTTTGAGTTTGAGGGAGATGCATCTGAGACAGGTCAGTGGGTTTTTCTTTTTGCTTCTGTTTATTCTGTCAAAAGAATTTGAAAAAATTCAGGGAATGCTGGTTTTTTGGTTTTATTAGCTGAAGGACCTCTTGGAGTTCTTCATTGTGGAGTAAATGCTGTCTCAACTGCTAATGGAATGCCTTGGGCTTGCTTGCAGGGTTTATCTCTTGGGTCAAGCACATGAGTCTGGAGATGGTTGCAAGTAAAAAGTCAGAATTTTTTTAGAAGTGCCTTACCTGCAAAGCTTGGTGGTGCTCACTTAACATCTGTGGTCTTACGTTCTTCCAGTGTCAGTACTGGGCTACTGAATACTTTAGCAAAGTAGGAGGAAAACACAGAAATTTGAGTATATCCGTTATGGAAAGTGTTTTTAAATTTTTTAAGGAAACACCCATTTAATCTCTGTGAAAATGGGGAAACCAAACAACCTATTTTCCCTCCTCTTTTGATTTTTTTTTTTTTAACTCTTAAGTATAGATCAGATGATTCATTTTATGGCATACAGTTCAGGCATGCACTGGCTTTTCACTATTGCAACACTTCTTTATTTGGGCTCAATTAAAAAGTCACATGAAAGGAAATTATAATGAAACTGGTCAACAGAACTTGTTACTCCAGTGTTGGAATCGTAGACACAAAAGAAAGATACAAGATAAATTAAATTACAAACCAGCAGGGGGATTTCCTGAAGAAGACTTTCAAATGTAAGATTTTTAAAGGATGATGTGCTGCTTGTATGTGGTTTTTTCCTTATTCCTCCTGCATCCCCCAGGGCAGGAATGCAGCATCTTATGCATTAAATAAATTAAGTATTTAATAGATTACTTTCAACTCAATATGGAGCAACTGAGACTGGACCTTATTCTCAGCTTTCCAAGACCAGGTGGTGTTATCCACCATTGATCTGTAGATGCAAATGATGCAATTTGGACATCTTTCCATAGGCCTTCTTTCATAAGCACAGTAGTTAAACATCACCATTGGATAATTTGCCATCCACTTCAGCTAATTCATATCTTTGCAACTGCAAAACTTAAAATAATGAAACGTGTTATCTCATGAGCAGCACGTCAGATCATGAAAGCAGTGGAATGTACAGTTCTGACCAGAGGCACTGTAAATGTTTAGCCAATGTAAATATGTTATCATGTCATTTTCTGCACCTCATATTTTGTACTGTGTAAGCTCATCCCTCTTACTTAAACATTGCTAGGGTGGAAAGCATTATGGCTGGCTGGATGGGAAACATGTTAGCTTTAGTCGCTGGTCTGAAGATGATGAAGAAACAAGCGAAGAATGTGTGGTTTTGGATACTGATGGCTTCTGGAGAACTTCTGACTGTTCCTCCGAAAATCGAGGTGCTATTTGCTACGCATCAGAAAGTATGTATACTGACATAATATTTCTAAAAACTGAATTTTGTTTTATTATGAAACATACTTGATGATTCCATATTGTAACTTCAAAATTACAACTTTTTTAAACTTACAGTTCCTCAGGCTGATTTGCATACCATGAAAAAAAGAAACAAGCTTCAAATGGGGGGCATGCACCTGTTGGTCTTAATCCACTTGTTCCTTAGAAATAAATTCAGCATGGATGGATTGGGTCAGACAGTTTTTTGCCAACTGATTGTACCTTTGCACTGCTTCTCTAAGATGGTTGCATACTAATCTCTCCCACTTACATGTGGAAGAAGATTTAACTACCTTTTTACTATTTACATTTTAATATTGGGACCTCCTGAAACACAGAAGAGAGGAGGTACATGACTATATGGAGAAGAAAGACAGTGAACTGAAAGGTGTAAATTAAAGTTATCTGCCGTTCACAAAACCCTTCTGAATGTCTATTAATTATAACGAAGATAGGGATATAGTTGGACAGGGATTTTTTGTTTTCAGAAAAGTGCTTGCTAGTTATGCATCCTTCAGAAAAAGATCTTTCTGAGATGTCATCACAGATTTCTTCCCTATGAGACCATTATAATTAGTTTAGTTTTGGTTTTTTTCTGTGAGGGGACAGAGCTATACCATTGTACATCCTGAGTCATGGTAAAGTGTGCCATTATGACACGGTTAACTATTTTGTACTTGCAGTCTAGGCAACTGCAGGAAGAGTCCTTTTCACTCCTCAAGTGGTAGATTAAGATGTGTTGCTAGTTCTGAAGTAGCAGGTTTGTTACAGTGATCTGCCTTGCAAAAGAGGCAATAACAGCTTTTAGTTATTGGCCCACACTTAGTGTTTTTATAGAGGGATTTTGTTCTTAAACCTGTTTAACCTAACAATTGTGAAAACTTGTAAGCATCTGTATTCTTCAGTAGAGTTTACTGCTGGTTTTGCTACTTTAAATAAACTCACCATCATGAGGAAACTGAGAGCAACAGTGCATCACACATTTAGAGAATGGTACTTAATTTGTCTAACATGTTTTTAAGTGGTACCCAAAAGTGGTTTGTGGTGTCAGGTTGGGTGTTTTTAATGGTAAGTCATGTCCTGAATGTCATCTTTTCTTTCTTTAGAGAAGACTGAAAAAATTACACAAGTCAAGTGTCCACATAAGATTAAAAATACACCCTGGATATCATTTAGAAACAATTGTTACACTTTTATGATAACAAAAAATAGATGGAGAGAACTGAAGTCTCAAGAAGCTCATCATTTATGCAGGAAAATGAGTAAGTACTTTGTCATATTGCAGGTATTTAAGATCGGCTTGAGGGAGTGGAGTCTTAGATCTGAGTCACTGTCTTACAATGACAGACAGCAAAGTGAGAGTTGAAAAAGATTGTAGCATTTGGAAATACGCATGTGCTGCACTGCCTGATGCTATTTGCTCTTGTACTACTCTGATAAAAAGTGACAGCATGGGTAGGGGAATTGGAGAGAAAAAGACATGGCTAGGAACTACTGAACTCAGATCTGTGAAAAATTGGAAGGTTTGTTTTTTTCTTTATAATATGCCAGTTTTAAATAGGTTGGATAATTGTTATCCCATTGGCAACAGTCTGGCTTTACAATCACATTTACTTCATTGTTTCCCTCCGCTTTGCTGTGTGGAACAATTTGGTGAGCAAAATAACACACTGAGAATAGTCCAATTCAGAAAAACACATGGGCTTTTTCGGTCCATCCTGAATAAAGTGTAAGCGCAGGAACAGCTTCCTTCTTATATTAAACCTTCATATGTGCATCTTTCGAGGTACTACTTTTATTTTTTGTGAATTGATTTCAATTCAGCCTTAATACTGTTTCCCTGCTAGGGCAGTTCATGCAAATCATGAAAGATCAGTGATATTTTTATGTTCTATGCAGAAAATTTATACTACAGAATCAAAATACACTGAGTTGCAAGTGATAGTAGGACCCAGAAGTATCTCTGGAGCTGCTATCTTTCACTTATCCACAAGATCAGGGGAAGCACTATTGATACTACATTTGAAAACTGGTTTTGCACTTTTCAATTAGTTATGTTATAAAGATATGGCCTTTACACACTGCTGACCTAACTGTAATAATTATTAACAGTAATAGAAAAAAATTACTTATTTTGTGTCTGAAAGGTGAATTTGTAAGAAAGTAATGTAAAAACATTTTCAACAGACCCAGATGCATTTGTTCTGAGTGTTCGAGATGAAGAAGAGAATAACTTCATTACTGAGCAGCTTCATTCGTTCAGCGGTCTGGCTTTCTGGGTCTGGCTGGGTGTGATTTATGATGATAGTGGTAAGATTTAAGGGTTGGGGTTTTTTTCTTAATAACTGGAGTGGAGACAAAGTTTGCAGCATAAAGTGCATGTTTTTTGCATGTTTCAGTTCATAACTAAAGTAAAACTGAATGCAAACCTGTAACAATGCTTTATATTTGTATTTGTCTTCTAGAAGAAAATAACCAGACATGTTCTCTGTTTCAGTGATAATTAGATCAAATATGTTCTGTTAAGTCTAGATTTGATTTCCCTGGAAAGCAGGACTTTAAATGGCCAGGATGAGTAATACTAATATATTTGGTATTGGATATGGAACTGATTTAGAGTAACTTATAGTATCACTGCATTTTTTCCTAAGTAAATATCTTTTAATGTTATCAATATATTCAAAGTTGAAAGTATTTGTAGACAAAATGCCATTGTTTTAATAAATACGTAATGTTTTCCACAGATAAAGTTCTCAAGTGGTATGATGAAACTCATCTGACTTACAATAACTGGAGGCTGGGAAGACCGATCATAAAGAAGAATAGTTTTTTTGCTGGTGTAAATCTTGACGGGTTTTGGGATATTTATAATTATTCTCAAAGTTGGCACGCTAATCACTATAACATGTACAGTATTCTCGCCTGTAAAATCGAAAGGGGTAAGTAGTGTTGGATGAGGGTCATAATTTAAATTCTGGCTCCTGCTATAGGGCTTTGGTTTTGCTCCTAGTGAAACACATGGCACAGCTGTCGTGGGCATCTGGGGTCATATGGTCATTCTGTGCGTCACTGTTGAAATACTCTGATCAGGAGGAATGTGTCTGCTGTGCTCATCCAGCAACTGCTGAGTATTCAAAGTAGCAAAAGTGAACTTACTTGATGTAAGTGGCTTGTACTGAACACTTCAGTGCTTGAGTTACGTTGATATAGATGGATTTTAATGCTTTTGGTATGTTCCTTATAACATGAAAGAAATGCCCAGAACTTGTTGTCTTATTATTATTTGAAATAGGACCCCAACAGCACAAGCCTCCATTGCCTGAGTCTATTCCACATGGAAACAGAACATACAGGATCCTTCAGAAAAAATTAACATGGTATGAGGCATTGAGAACCTGCAAACAAAATATAAGTGATTTAGCAAGTGTACACAGTGAATCACAACAGCTATTTCTAGAAGATATTGTCAAACAGGATGGTTATCCTCTGTGGCTTGGGTTGTCAATTCATGATGTAAGTACATACAGTTGGTAACATCAGTAACAGAGCTTGTAAATAATATTTTGCACAAGATATGAAATATTTTCTGATGCTTTTCTGCAGTTTCTTAGATTCTCTTTTCCATGTTGTATATTACTTCCCTTTTCAATTCTGTGTAACATATGTTAATGTTAAGTTTTAGTGAATGTAGCCACATGGAGATACTTCTTCCAAATCCTTGACACTTTAAAATAATACAATGGTCCCACATCATTTTTTGCAGCACAAGGAGGCATGATTTGCAATCCTACCTTTAGAGGCTTCAGACTTTATGGCCGTCTGCAGAATCAGATTCCATAAGTCTGTGTAGAACTTGCTTGGTCCACGTCAGGACTGGCTCTCCAGAGCAGTTCAGGAACTGGCTCTTGAGTGAGTTATGCATCCCTTCTCCCAGGAAGCACAGCAAGAGGCAGCTGCAGATCTTCCTCCTCCGACTGCTTTACCATGGAGCCAAAAGCCTGTGGCCTTGACCCTCCTCCCCTCACTAATTGCCAGACCTGGCCGTAGTTGATTGTCAGGACTACCCCTCTGCAGTGGTGTGTGATTTCCACCCCTGGTGTCCTGTGACCTGAATGGCACTGTGAACTGACTCATTGGCACAGGTTCCCAGGAATGCATCTGAAGTAGGAGCTAGCACTGCAAAGCATTCCTTAGCTGCCCAGCTTTGTTCACTGAAGCCATCTCGACGGTTTGGCAGTTTGCAACATACTCAGTAATGTTCATAGCAGGGAAGGCAGACTGCTTAAATTAAATAGCACGGTGGAATTAAGTAAAATGTTCCACTCAGAATAAAACAGGCACATTGCAGGTTTTAACTTGCAAATGTAAACTTGTATACTTTCTCAGTTCCCACAAATAAACTGTAGTTCTGTGTTGAGTTGATTGGAAAATGCAAACTATATTGTACATTTACTTGCTATGGATTTAGATGAGGCCACCTGCATTTTAATTTACCACTGTAAAAGGAACAAATATTGCTACATGACTTAACTCATGACTGACGAGTTTTGAACTGCGATCATATGTGGTTTAAAAGTTCTGGCTTTTTTCTTTAATTAGGGAAGTAAAGCTAATTTTGAATGGTCAGATGGAAGTGACTTTAACTACTATCCTTGGGAATTAGAAAACTCAAATTCTACTGAGAACTGTGTTCTGTTGGATACTAAAGGATCTTGGAACCGTACAAAATGTACAAATGTTGCTGAAGGTGCCATTTGTTACAGCCCTCCAAACAGTAAGTGTTATTAAGGTTTTGTGTACTTGTCTTTTGTATTCTATCTTTATATGTTATATTTAGAAGTAAAAATGAAGGTTGAAATATTGCACATGATTCCCTCTTTAAGAAGAGTTTTCTATCAGGAGTGATAAAACACTTTTTAATACTTCAGGGAGATTAATTCTCTCCATTCCAGTGATGAAGACCTAAAAAAAAACCTGGTTAGTTTTTGATCACCTGTGATATGAATATCAAGTGTATGTATCTTTTCTGAATCAAAGTAATTATGAAATACATAAAACAAACTTCTAAACCCACTAAAAAGCAAGAAAAATTGTTCCCAAGCCTTTGAGATGTCTTACACTTTTTTTCAAGTAAATTCATCTGTGACACATGAAGAAGGAATGTAAGCTAATTGAAGAATGGTTGTTGGTAGGAACAGTAGTCCTTGTTAATACTTACTGTCCTGTTACTCCAAAGAGACTGTGCACAAGCTGCTGTAGTAGAAATAACATCAGTTTCTTTGTCTTTGCAGAGAGGCAATTACAGCCAGAGCAAGCGAGCAGAGCCTCAGGATGCCCACAGAGCAGTGGTGCCCTGCAGTGGGTACAATATAAGGATCACTGTTATGCATTTGACATGGCATTCTACAATTTTTCAGTGTATAATGTGGAAGAGGCTAAGAGACTCTGCCGGAAACTAAGTATGTTTAGATTCTTTATCACATTACAACTTGTAGTTACTCTGCTGTTGGAAGAAATAAAACCCAACAAGGAAAAAACCTTTACTGATTATACTTCAACTTTGCTATTTTTGTTTTTCTTTAGTTTAGGAAAAGCAATAGCAAGCTTTATCTTTGAATATCTGGTGAAAATTCTTAATGAAATGCTGCAGATTGTTTGGCCCACAGGTATCTGCAAATAAAATGCAGGTAGCAAGTTGCAGAAGATCCAGAAATTTAAGGCTTACAGTTTGGAGGAAAACATTTTATCTGCGTACAAAGTTAGTGTCGTTGGCAGTACTTGCTTGTTATATATCCTTGCTGTAGCTGCTTGCTAAAAGGGAGCCTGCTAACCCATCAAATGGTTCAAATCTTGTACTTTATAGATATTGAGGCACATAATATCGCAAAAAACCTGAAATTTATGTCAAAGGGCTTTCTCTGTTCTTTACTGAGCTACATGGGGAATTGTATTGAAGAAGTGATGTTAAGCAGTTTCATTTACAGAAGATTTAATCACCTTAACTTAGAAGCTAGTGACTTCTTTTGTGGATTTAGAGTGTGAAGTTGAACTCACTATTTAGGATGAAAAAGAACCAGTCCTGGATGCAGTTTTCTGTTGAGTCCAACCTGGCCTGATAGTTGAAAGAAAAAGTGAACTTTCTCTAAATTAAGTTTCTGGTTTATAATAATTTATACTTGTTAAGGATGGATACTCTCTGAGCATGTCTCTGGTATGCCCTCTCCTCCCTCTTATTCCTTAATTACTGTAGCACTGTATATAAGAACCTGAGGGAAAATGAGAGGATTGATTTAGAAATTAACTTGACTCAGCAAAATGCTGAATTTTTGTTCAACTTTATTTTTGTAAAGGGCTTATTACTTGGGTGAGACTAGTAATTCTCAATGGGCATATCTTTTGATATCTTCCATGTATGTAGTCTGCAGCTGCCGTAAGTTTACTCCCATTTTACTTTGTGTAACCTGCTAGAATAATCAGTCCTGTGAAGCCATCATACAGGCTGTATTCTAGGGGATGGGAGGTTCACGTCTTTATTCTGAAGGTTACTTCCAGCTAATTTTACAAGCCCAGATCAGCAAATCTTTTCCCATAGTAATTGTTCCCACAGAAAACAATATATAAGCACCATGAAAAATCTTATAAGTTGCTATTCTTACTGGTTTCTTCTGCCACTTAGGTCCTTCAGCAACGCTTCTGACTGTAGTGGATGCTGAAGAAAATGCATTTGTGAGCAAACACATAAGGGAACATGATCTCATCACCAAGAATGTGTGGCTTGGCCTGACTCAGAACTCGAAGGGTAAGAAGGAGCAACCATGTATGAGCATGAATGTTTCATGTGGTAAATGAAAATGCACAAATCCTCCACTAAGAATAGTTTCATAGTGTTGGTAGCATACAGTAACTTCTACTTGAGGCTGGAGTCCCTTGTTATAGGCATTATAAAGCCCTTTGGACTTCATTGTAGGTGAATTTCTTCCTGTTGCACACGAAGTGTAATCAGGAGTCCCTGAAAATCAGTTTTCCCAACACTGCTATTGGTGCTTAATGGTTAAGCTGCAAATGTATCAATTACTAAAGGTCTAGAGAAGAGATGTGGCTAAAAGTTGTGTTGATATTTAGTACTTCGGGTATATGAGATGGATAGTCAGCCCTGTTCCTTTTAGCAATGTAAAAAAAATCCATAGATTGTGAATGACACTGTGTAGCACTATAGCATGTTTTGGTGATCTAATGTTTTTTCCCAACAGGTCAGTCCCTGAACTGGCTGGATGGCTCATCTGTTAATTATGTCAACTGGGAGAATAAAACTGCAGAAGCCAATGAAAAATGCAGTGTTATTGTGTCTACAACTGGCACGTGGTCCAAAGTTGACTGCAGTCGTAGTCAAAGCAGAGTGGTTTGCAAAACTCCTTTAGGTACAGAAACCTTGATTTTTGGGGAGACTTCATTTTGTAGCGGCTGTTTCCATGGTTTTCTGATTTGTTGGGTAAAGTCTGTGTTGAAATAATGAAAGTGCAATTCACAGAAGAACCCGTCAAATACCTCTGCCTAAACAAGAGCTTTCGGTTGTTGTTTTAGCCATAAAATTGCATTCTGAGACAAATTGTGTAGGATGTTACTTCTCCTGGCTCCCACTGTCCACTCAGTGAGTAAGGAAGAGAACTGAAATGTCCACTTAAAAGCAAGCATAGAGTAGTTGCTATTGCTTCTTACCACAGGGTGTCTGTCATGGGTGAATCTGTGTAGGCGGAATCAGAAAGAGTTCTGCTTGTAAGAGATGCTGAGTAAGCAGGTGTGGTGGGTTCACCTTGGCTGAAAGCTGATTTTGTATACATTTTCACTGAGGTGGAAATGCAGGAATAAATGTAACTTCATGCTGTGAAGGAAGACCTCAGTAAGGTCTTTTCAGTCTGAAGGAAGTATAATTATCTTCCATTCCAAGAGTCCAGGATCTTGTTAGATTTATGAAGTTTACAAACCACTATATGAGTGCAGCATTTATGAGTACGTTTTTTGACCTTGGGAGGTCCTTTCCAACCTAGATGTTAGTAAATCAACAACAGAATTATCAAAAATAAGCTCATACATTCCTGTATGAATCACTATCTAACTTTCCATGTGATGAAATGAAGACTATTAATATGATGGAGCAGTTTGCCTTGAATTCAACTGAATGCACACAGGATGATTGTATAGCTACCTAAGTGAACACCATTTCAAAATGTTCTTGCCAAAACTCTTAAAGAATTCCTGTTTTTCTTTTTTCTCTTCCAGGTTCTAATCATACTGGCGTGGCTGTAGCATTTGCCCTGCTAGTTATCTTAGTCTTTGTTGGTGGACTGGTGTTGTATCTCTACAAAAAGAAGCGTCTTCACTGGAGTGCCTTCTCTTCTGTACGCTATCAAAGAGGGATGAATGATGATGAAACCGATGATATGTTCACAAAAGATAGCTATTGAGAAACTTCCTTCTGGTTAATTTAAGAATGAACTTCACTGTGTGAAGCCATAAGAAATGAGCTACTTGATGTTTTATTACTTCTTTTTGGTAAAGTAATAAGGTTATTAATGGGGGCTAAAATTTGTTCTTTTATATACAAGTGCAGTTTTTATTCGAGTTAATGGTAAGTATTTATGTTTGGCCTCAGCCTTTTAAGGTGCAAGGTTTCTAGACTGCTGTTGTATTTTTTTAATTTATAGCATTTTCTCTCTTTACTGGGAAGAGTTTTAATGGAATAAATCAATGCCAACAGCACTTCATACAACATCACTTTAATGAATACACTTAAAATCTACTTCTCCCAATACTCTTATTTATACTAGCATTAAATACCTAACTTTGTAGGTGAAATATGTCATCTGTCCAAGAAAAAAGATAAAAGATATATGTCAGAGGAAAGAGTGAGAAAGAATATATGGTAGACAAACTTGTGTACATAAATGCTAAAAATACTTGAGTATTTTACATAAAACTTAAACTTGATTTTTGTATGTGATGTGTCACTGTAGCCTTTCCTATGCACTCCAAAGAAAGCTATAAAGGGAAAAAGGGAAGAGAGAGTTGTATGTAGTAATTACTCAATGATTTAATTAATGTTTTGAAAAAGTCTTTTGACTTTTTTTAATGCACAGTACAAAGAACAGGTGCATTTACTTTGATGAAGGATATGTAAAAGACCAAATCCATTCTGCATGTGGTGGTGTCATGAGATGGTAAATAGGAATACATTTGGACTGACGTGCTGAGAAGAGTACTACTGATTTCTCTGAAGCAGCGGTGCAAGGGCATGATGTTCAACTGCCTTTTTTTCCTGCAGTTTACTTACGTTCATGGCACTTTTCTTTGTTCCTGTTTGCACTATTTTGATAAGCAAGTGTTTATCATTTGTGTTGAGAAATAGAGAACTCTTTATAGATACTGTTTTGAGCCTGTTAAAACAACAGCCTGAAAGGGGCAAGTTAAAGGAGCCATAGTTTGCTGATCAAAGAAATAAAGCACTTTTGTTGTTTGTTTGGTACTAAGGGCACAATTGTGAACATTTGCTTTCCTGGGATAACTTGTAGAAAAAGCAATTATAATGTTAGTTACTATGTAAAGAAAGTAACCTTCATTCTTTAACTTACCCTGGCATGAGAAGCGTTTGAAACATTGCAAAGCCTGATTCCTGATGTCTTCCGGTTTAGCTTGTATGCCTAAGTGCTTTGCCAAATGACTTTTAACTTAACAGACTAAAAAAAGTGTTGGTTATTGTCTTTTTATACCTACAGTAATAAGTGGGGAAAATTATTTAGAAGTTCCCATGTTTTGAGATTTACTAGTTTTATAGATGTTTATACTTTGAGCATTTTTAGGTGTGCATCTGAACTGTAAAGTGGCAATTGGTAGTAAAATCCTAATTCAATACAAAAGGATATATACTTTTTATTAAAAATTGTATATTTTATTCTTATGAATGGTGTAAATAATTTTTAAGGCCCCATTTCTCATGTTTGTTTCATCATACCCAAGTTGTCTAATCACTGGTCTCTTTTGAGTAAGCGCAACGGCCTTAGTGCAGGTGAATAACTCACTTCATTTGAAATACACAGAAAGATTATTTAGTAATGCCATTATTGAAAAATAAAGTTAAATAAACCACTAAACTGCTTACACTGGTTTTATTTCCATGGAAGCAGTTATCAGAGCTAAGGTACAGCTCATTAATCACAGCATAAAAAAAACCATATAGCACAGGGGCTGTGATCAGAATTAAAGCAGGTAAGTGTTACCACGATAAGAAAACTTTAGAGATAATAAATATCTTTGATATATTTAAAAAGAATGCCAGCATCTTTCTTATTGCAGTTGAAAACTTAGTTTATCGTGGAATGTGGTTATACCTAGCCTTTATCAAGCTGCTTCAGGCTTACACAGTAACGAATATTCCTCTGTGCCATTTTGTTTTAATCAAAGTGTAGTTCATTAGCATGTTGAGGCCCAAATTAACTCTAAAGCAATGTCTAAAGGCTCCCAACATAACTCCTCATAAAATATGGGCAAAGTTAAATTACTTCCAGCCAAGTAGCACTTGCAATTAAAGCATGAGATGTATTCATTTTAAGTACCATATAAAGTCTGAATTCCAGACCTCCAAAATCTGCAACTGCTGATCAAGGGGCAGTGTTATTTTTAGCTCCAGTAATAACTTGGTGGGAGAAACATCCTATTGTGCAAGATGACTAACAAGGTCATCTGCTTCACAAACATTGATCTTAAAACTGAAGATGATGAACCAGGAAATGGCAGCAGAGACATTAAATGCTTTCCCAGGTCCCAGAGCAATGGAGGTGAGAAGGCATCCTAAAACTCCTTCATCCCAGAGCACAGACTCTGCTGACTCTGGTAGCTGTAGGCAAAAAGTAAGCAACTTCAGTTCCTTTCCTGAATTTTGCTGAGTCCCTGGAGAATCTGGGTCATGGAAAGGTTAATCCACATCTCCCGCTGCACCAGCCAGAAGTTAAATCTTAGCATGTTTTTGCATAAATAACTTAATTGACATAGAAATCAACAAGTGTTTACACATGAGGACCATTTGGGCCTGATGCTTTTGTTCTACTTCTCAGCATTTTTTTCCTTAAACAGAATGCACCATCTGCTCAATGCTCTGAATCTATGTTGCACATCTAAACATTTTTGAAAGGAGGTAGTAAATTGCATGGCCTGCCAGTGGTGTTTTTTTGGTATGGCTGCAAATAAACAAAGATCACACATAACATTTTTTTTTGTGGCTAAAGGTCAGAGCTACAAGTTTTGACCCTTTATGGGTCCACTGTTGCTGTGTGTATGGAGCACAGTGGGATATGTAACATCCAGGTTTCTAAAAGTCCATTCAGCTGTGAAGAAGTATATAAAGTTCTTATTGACCAAATTAAACAGTCTTTGCATAGCAAGAACTATGAGCAATATTAAAGAACTAAGCTTAGGAAAATAGGAGAGTAAAATTCAATTGTGGCTCTAACAGCCCTTTAGTTCTGGAGTTTTAAGATGGGAGTTGACAAAGCACTAGAGAAGGTAATTTTCTGTTAATAGCAAATTAACTTCCAAATGGTGCATAGCAGAAATGCCATTATAAAATGCTGTTATCTTGGGGTTTATTCCTTTACGGCTAAACCACAACAATGGTATTTTCCACACTGAAAACTTCGGCACACTCTATCGTATTATCTGTCAGTAACTAAGGTTTTTAAAAGATTTGAGGGGTAAGAGAGGATACCAGATGAGGTTTTTGTTATGATCACACAGTAACGCAACACAGACTGTAAGTCCTTATGGATTTCTTTTTGCCAGTGCAGAAGGGATTGTAATTAACAAACAGAATAACACTTGTTTTGCTACTTTTCAGTATAAATAGAATAATTTACTCCAGGGTGACTTTTAAAAAAGTGGAATTTCAGCAATCCAAAATAATTGTTTCAAACTATGCTTTCTTCATTATGGTGGCCCCTTCTGTGTGCATTTTTTGTTAGAACAAATGATAACGGAGATCTTTTTCTGCACACTTTCTCAGGACATTCATGTGGATAGCAAGAGCACTGCTCCTGCCTTCTATAAAACCTCTCTTTCAAATGTCATGTGTTATAGTTCCCATTTAAGAGATGATATACAGCAGATAATTGTACAAAACCATGATGCTTATACTTCATAAAAGCTAACAAGCATTTATGCGTATTCAAATGAAAAAGTAGTGGGTTGAGATGATTTTACAAATATGCACGATTGAATGTCATCCCCATTAGCAATCAAACTGCTTTCTCTTTTATTGAAATGTCTTTATTTTCATAAACATCACCTTGGTATTTGAAGAGCATCTTGTGTTAAGTGAAAGTGTGAATCATATGTGTTTGTGGCTAATAGGAAGTCACATTTGCCCAAGGCTTGCATCAGGAGCTGCTTTGGGGAAAAGGTCTGGGCTTCTGAAATTCTGACTTTTGTTGTCTCCTATGGTCAATGTTCTTCTTTGTACCTGCCTTTTCTGATACCAGCTTTGCAGTGCTGACAATTGAGCCATGAAATGGAGAACACCCTGCCACATACACAGGAGCCAACCAGGCAGCCCTACACCACTGCAAGCTGCCGGGAAAGGAGATCAGAAAGCACCACTTCCTATACAGAGCTGCAGCCACACATCTGAACCACGTGGGATGAGCCCTGCCAACAGCCCCACAGCACTGCCACAGGGTGCAGGGAAAGGGCTGGAACAGCCACTGTGGACAGCTGGAACATCCTCTAACTTCAGGACACCACAACCTTGGCAGGTCTGTTCCCCTCTGAGAGCAAAAACCCTGCAGCACCCAGGGAAAGAGCAGCTCTCTTGACCCTGGTCCAAGTAGTCACAACACAACAATGAGGAGTTTGGTGTGGACAACAGCCAATTCTTCCCTCTTCCAGCCCCAAGGGACTCCTTCCATACCTCCCCTCTTTCTTCAACCAGGGCATCTCCTACCATGCAGATTCAGTGCCTTTGTCCAGCAGTCTCACCTTGCATTGCTTTGGTCAAAGAGAAAGACTTACCAAGACTCAGCCATCCCAGGGGGCCTGGGAGGAGATTGCTCCTGGTTTAAATACCCAGGGGCACACCCTGACAGGGCACAAACTTGGAGCAGCTGAGTTGCCCTCAGCCTCATACTGCAACAGGAGAAAGAAGCAGGACAGGTAAGTTGCTCCCACTAATGTGTGTGCCTCAGTAGTGGACCCGCAAAAACTGCCCAGGGTGCAACCCATTACTGAGCCAGTTGAGTTTATCCTGACAGGCTGTCTACATTTCACTGGAAGTCACTCAGGAGTTACAGGTGTTTGCTTTTACAGGAAAAACATGTTTATATTGGTAATCCTGAGCCCTACAGGAAGGCCTGTGGCACCGATCTGAAGGGGCCAGCACCTAAGGGCTGCAAGGAACCCCAGATGTGCCCCTAGATGCAGCGTGGGCAGGAGCTGGAGCTGGGCACGCTACCGGCCAGCTGTGCTCTGCTGCCAGCCAGGCTGCCTGAGCCAGAGCAGGGGAGTGAATGAATGTCAAGAGCCAAGAATCACCCAGCTTAATGCATTTGCCCCAGGTTGCATTCAGACCTGAACAACAGTGCAGAGTCCAGGTGCCCTGTGAGATGGAGTCCTCCCCACTGGGTGCAAAGGCCGTCCAGCCGTGCTGAAGAGCAGCGCTGGACAGGCAGGTGGGGGTGACTTTCACTGGCAATTGAGTCACTGGCATTCACCTTGGTGTTGACAGTGGCATGGGGCCAAAGTGTATATCCAGTTGTGCATTAGAATCTCTGCTATAAGAAGTGGCTAAGAGCCTAGCAAATTTGCATTCCACTGATTTAGGAGTTTACAGCGAGGGCTGGAATGCATGTGTGAGGGATTTGCTTCAAGGCCTAAGGAGAGCATTTAATTTTGAAGCCAATGCACAGAGTAATTACAGAAAAAAACAGCCTACATAGTGAAAGGCTGTGTATTTTAGAACAAGGTATAAATAAACATGTGAAGTTTACAGACAAACTGGTTTAATAACTAGACACAGGAGTTTGTGATATAACTTACCAGAGGCTGTGTCTTTGTGTACAAACCATTTTGTGTTTATGGTGTAGGTGCTGATTATAAATTGGCATGAAACTGGTTCATATAAACATTAGAACATTCAGACTTGAATTAATTATTAGAAAAGTACTGGGGCGGGGGGCAATTCCAAAGGGACTCCAGATTGTGCTGACAGGATGTTCAAACAGAATTAAAAAGTGAGTGAGGGAAGGCTTTCACTTGGCTGCCACCTGGGGTGGTTTCTCATGGCTACCACTCATAAAAACGTTGGGCATGTTGCTGTAGTCAATGCTGGACCTGCAGCGGTGCATGTTTATTGTCGTGATAGTGATGTAGTGGATGAAACAAGTGCAATTTGAAATTCAACAGCTGCACAGAGGGGAGACTGGCTAGACTGCAAACCAGGGGGGTGAGTTTGCCACCAAGAAAAAATTCAGCTTCAGTAGGTGGCAGCCCAGCAGGCAGTGAGAGGAACAGGCCATGCCAGACCCTGATGTGACAGAGAAGTGCTTTGCCACAAGAGAGATATTTAAGAGGGACATCAGAGTCCTGCAGCTGGGTTTGGTTTTGACACTTTCCACTCAAACAAGCAGAAGCTGCCTGTGTGTGACATAAGGCTTCCTAAGCAGAAACTAGGCAGAGTCATTGTGGTTTTGGAAGCAGAGAGAAAGCAATGGAACAGCTGAGGGAACAAAAGCAACTGCTGAAGTAAGCAGAGGCAGTTCCAGCCTCAAGTAAAGACCTGGAAAGTCTATGCAAGGTGATAAAAGATGGAGAAAAAAGAATCTTTGAACAGTTGGAGATTAAATCGATCTCCAGGGTCCCAAGGCTCTCAAAGTATCTGGCCAAGGGATATAGGAGAGTCTGATTATGGGGATTATGTGTCACTGCTTGGTTCCCATATCTGTGCATGGACTGAGGGAACTTTTGTCTGCTAGTGGGATGGTCTGTCTGTGTTGCTGCCCCCAGTCTTGATTTACCACTTCAGTGACACCAGCTCTTCGGTGAGCACCATGGCCAGGTCATGAAATTGTGTGACAAGTGCAGATGGCAACTTATTTGAGCTAGAAGTGATTTTCTGTTATTAGTGACTTTGGAGGTGCTGAACAGAAGGGATGGATCTGATCCTGCAGACTGGGCCTTGGGAGATGATTTGCTCCTTGTGCTGCTTTCACCACAGTGGCCATCTCTGAACCACTGGGACATCTACCACTGACCAAAGATGTGACTCATCCCCAGAGAGAATGGCAGAAGCTGGAAACAAACCTTCCCTGTTGTAGCAGCAAACTATTTTCTGTAATCCACCCCAAAGGCAAAATTTGCTTCTGTGCAGAAAGGCTGTTGTCTCCTCATGCAGGTAATGCCTACTTTTCACTTTCAGGTTTCAAGTGTTAAGATCTCCGAGTAAACACCTTAGCACTGGGCACACAACTCTGTGAGTGAATACAGCCTGTGCAATCCAATAATTTATTAAACTTTCATCTTGTAAAGCCAGTTACAAATTAAAAAAGACAGAAGAAGGAATTCTGTAATAGAAATGAGCAAAGTTACAACAAATAGTAGTGGGAGTTGTGTTTCAAGTGGGTTCAAGCTGCCTGCAGCAACCCAAGAGCCAGAACACAGAGCCAGTGCAGTTAGAACAGGGGTAATCAAGGCGAGTCTGATACATAAGAGATCAAGTCAGTGTACAGTCGGACGCAAAGTGTTGCTCAGGTTGCCTCTGCATTCCTGTTCTTTCACTTGTGACCTGGTCATCTCTTTATTACTTGTGACAACAAAGGGGGTGTTTATAGGATCCTTCAGTAAAGCTATTTAAGGCAAAACTCCAGTTGAAGTATGATGCACAGCAGTGGCTAATCCTCTTAGGCTGGTTGTGTGGCAAGTGCATGGAGTGTCTGCACATGCTGCAGTGTAGTGGAAATGAGAAGAGCACGGGTTATATACTGTGTTTCTTCTTGTACTGTCAACCTCAAAACTACAGTGTTCTGTGACACAGTGTTAGTGACATGGCACAATTTGGTGATGAATTGGAATGGAACCTGTTGCATATTGATTCTTGCTTTTATTTTCTATGAAATTTCTATTCCATAGCTAATAGACCTCAGCTGCTGCTACTTCTGAAATGGAGACAGCCAATTTTAAATATGGATCGAGGCCCACATTACATCCAGATCTGCAGTTTCATTAAGAAACAAAATGGTCCTTTGCATTGTGGGATCTCAGGACTAGAAAAGGGTCACAGAAAATGGCTCGCCACCAGGTTTCTTGTTTGCTAATGCACCTAATTTATGATGTGACTGATACTGAATATTGTTTTAAACACTAAAGTCAAGTTTCTGAGGTCAAGAGACTGAAGATGACTGTCATCTTCCACAGAGAAGGAAAAAATCTGCTTCTTCAAATTGCAGGTAGCTATAAATACCTCCAAGCAGCAGTTGTTTTGGCAAAAAGGCGTTGTTTTCAAGTTCTGCTGAGGACAAGGTATCTAGAGGAAACTGGAAGGGGATTTGGGGATTCCTTGATGTGAGCAGTTCCTGTTAAAAGTTGGAGGTGGATGACAGGCTTGGCATCTGCTTACAGTAGTACAGATGAAGGGAAAATCTTGCCTACAACAATTTATCCAGGCACCTATTCACTCAGTAGGAAACAGTTCACTTACAACTAAAGTTCAGGGACCCTAGTCAGCCTAAAATCCCATCTAGAGAAAGAAGGATCTAAACACAGGCTGGCTGGTCAACATAAACCTCCAACCTCCATCTAATACCTGGAGTTTGTGAAGAGCAGCTCTTCTGGAAATGCTACTAAAACAATCTCACCTCCTGGGCTGTAAAGGGGAAAGGCAGTCTTTATTTTTTAGGCAAGAGGTGCTGCTTGCAATGTGCCCAGAATGGCACCTAATGACCTATTGCAGTGGTGCTAGTCCCAAAGATTTTTTTTCCTATGTTGGACTATTTAGTATAATTGAAAGTGCCACTTTTTATAGTCATGTACCTGTGAACTTTTATAGGAAGGTAAAGAATCACCTTGGATGTTTTTATTTGTTTCTTGTTTAATGCTCTCTCTTGTAGGGTTTGACCTCTCCATTGGACCACTTGGCTTTAATTATACAAAGGCATTTTCTTTTAAGACCAGATCAGATCATTATTATGGCCTGAAGAAAAAAAAAAAAAAAAACACCACAGTGACTTATATTTTAGATTTGCTTGCAAAATGAAACAAATATTCTTTTAGCAGACCATGCTATGATCACATGATCCCAGATGTCTGCATGTTCAAAATTCAGAAGGAAGCTTAAGTCTGTCCCATTTTGTGCAGAAATGATTCTTGTGAATTCTTCTGCCAGCAAGACAGGTAATGGTGAAAGCAGCAGAGAGCACATGAAGAAGAAGGAGGATGCTTCTGGTACTTTGCCTTCTTTAAGGTACATTGTTCATCAAAGAAGCAAGGGGAAAACAAGTTTTTGGGTCATTAGTATTTAACAACAGTTGTTACTGTTAAATGTCTTTGGGCAGAGGTGCAAATCCTATAGTACTGTAGGTGTCACTTCAGGTTTTAAATACAGTAGTCAGTTGAATTCTTAAAAAACATCTTTGCTACACTTGTGCTGGCAAGTTGCAAATACCCATCACTAACTACTGCCAGTTCATTCGTATCACCTAGTCCAGATACTTGTGTGACTGTCCACACTGGTGGCTGATTTGACACTGCAGCGCTTCTTCACAATCATGTTGATGTATGCTTTCATGATCTTTATTATCTCACCCACCTGGAGAGAGAACACAGTAAAAGAGGATAAGCACATTAAAAACCTCAGTCCATTGAGGCATACAGAGCATTTTGCTGAAAGATTCCCCTCGTCCAAAGCTGTGGCACAATAAATTTTGCATGCAACACTAAATAAAAGCAACTTCAGTGCTACAAAACTTTTTCTTTCTTTTTTTTTCTTTCTTTTTTTTTCTTTCTTTTTTTTTCTTTCTTTTTCTTTTTCTTTCTTTTTCTTTTTCTTTTTTTTTTTTTCCAGTTCATAAACTCCCCATTCATCTACTGCAAGGGAATGAAAAAACCAGGCACACTGATGAGCACCCAAAACTGGAAATTCTCAATGCACCAGAAGACCATTCAATCTCCTTTGCTTTCTAACCAGCATAATTTTTTTCTTTTTATCCCTGTATTCAAGAACAGGTACCATATCCTTTAGGCTTAAGCTCCCTTCTTGTCCTTTTGCTGCCTGTGCCATGAGGCAAGAGTTCTTGCATAGAAACCTATCTATTCCTGGGAGTTTAACTGAAGTGGCAGTAAAACTGCACACACAACAAATCTTGTGCTTCCACATACCTGGGATGTTTCAAAGAACATTTCTCTCTCATCCACTGTAATTTTGAAGGTGTTAGGCTGTGGTGCTCCAAAGAAAACAATGTGTTCATACTGAAAAGTTTCTAGTGGTTTAGGATCCCCTCGTTTGTAGACTGACACATTCTCTGTGCTGACACCAAGCCAGAGATCATTGGGGAATCCACCCTCCTTGCACTGCAGAAAGAGAAACATGACCTTTAGCATAAATGTGGTGGAGGATCAAATAATTTCTGATTCAAGGAAAAGCTCTCTGTTTCCAGCTCCTATAGAACACTTTTCACCACAATCTGCAGAAGGTGTGTTGGAGTACTTCTGCTGCAGATCCAGAAATTACATGACTACAACTACAATACTAGTTGAGTAGTAAATAACTGTAATAGCTAACAGTTCTCATCACATTTTAAAGTGATGTAGCAAGTCAGTATTCCACTTCTTATTTTACAGATAATATAGCGAGTGCAAGCTACTTCCTATGGTGATACACCTAGGCAGCAACAAAACAGATAAAACTGGAACAGTGGATTTCTATTCTAGCAGGCTGAGCACAGTGCTGTAAGTGACCCAGTCTAAGCAGTTTCTCTTGTACACTGCTGCAGAAGAGGATTGCACTTTTTGCTGGTGAGGACAATAGAGCTTCATTTTACCTTTGCTTTCACTAGCCACTACTTTCTTAACCCCTCCCCTCCCCCAAATTCCCAAATTCCATTGTTCTTCTTCTGATGTGGGAATCTGTTGTCTCCGGTCATTTACCAGGACGCCCCAGCTTGTTGCTCTGTGCTCTCTGGGTCTCAGCTCTTGGGTGTGTGGTACTGCATGCATACCTTGTGGTTACACTAAGGCAAAATGCATCCAGTTCCCAAAATTCCCTTCTGCTGCTGGGCAATGTGACACACACAGCAGCTCTATCTGTTCTCCAGCCTGATGTCTTTCCTTTGTTGTAGTTACATGAGCCTATACATTGCTCACCTCAACATCAAAGAGTGTTGACCCGTAACCTGGCCACTCCTTTACGATGGACATGTATTTCACCATGGCCTGATGCTGAGAGAGTCCTTGCAGCTTGGTCCATTTCTGTGTTATGCTTGCCCGAGCAGCTGAAAGCTCTTCCTTTACCCACATCTCCATCATCTGCTCCTCTTCTACCTTCTGCTTCTTTACAGACCCTGTCTTGAAGCTACGTTTCAATGTCCCTTCAAGGAAGCTGGTCCGTCTCCTCTCCAGAGTATGACTGGTAGTTCCACTGCTCTTTGTCGAGTGCAGTATTTTGGATTTCAGTCTGTTAACTGGGTAGATTCCATCAAGGGTCCAACTTATTTTGGAATAATCTCCATGAAGATACTGCAGCCGTAGAGCTGCTAGGCGCTGCAGAGTGTCCTCCGGTGCAGGAAAATGACCATCTATGAGGCTTTCATGAGCCTACAAACAAACAAAAAGTCCCCCAAACTCATTAGAAATCAGAAGCACACTTTATTCACAGCTGGGTCTATGTACAGATTCCTATGGTATCTGGTGATTCCAGCAGGAAAGACATAATTCAGGAGGTCAGAGCAGACATTGTAATAAATAAGTTAAAGTCTGCAGCTGGTCTATGGTGGGGGGAACACTCCATTCTGCAAGCCTGCACAGAACAAAGATCTCTGAGGGGCTCCTATCCTGTACAGAAAATTCTACAACGAAGATGTTTTATATCTGGAACAAATGGGAGAGACTGGAATTGAGGCAATTTGATTTTGTGCTGTACCAGCTACAGCTCCTGTGTGGTTATTATATTCAACATCAGAGTCAGATGTAATAAATTCAAGAGTCTCAACCTCAGTTTCATTACACAGAAGCACCTCCCACCTCCTCCTCTTTCACCCAATGTCTCCCCCTCTATTCTTGCTTCCCTTTGCCTTTTTCTGTTACGTCTTTTTATGAGGGGGCTGCCACGTCCATCTGATGTCTTGGTAACACCTACTCTCATACTGCTCCTTCTCTTTGCCAGTTGAAGCCATTTAGACTGAAAACCTTGTCAGAAGGGAGTCTGGTACAACTGAGTTTCCACAGAGCACCAGGATGTCTTGTTCCCGACTCTTTTCTAGACATACTGTAGTTGACAATACTTGATGTTCATTTCAAGAAGGGAACCGTTGTCTGTGTGATGAACATGCCATGCATTTGAGTATCAGTGAATTTCAGTCTTCATGACTCTGCCATTAACACGTCTTTAATAATTTTCACCAGCAATGATTTTTTTAGGCAAGGTCAGTATTCCTTAGAAGTTATACAGATGGGACAAATCACACAGCTGGGTGCTCCAGTCAGTTTAGTTTTATATCCCTAACTGCAAGGCTTTTCCATACCTGTGTGATCTCTGATCTAACCAACATAATTTGCTATGTAGTGACTTAAAAAAAACCAAAAGACTTCTCCAAAGATAAACATTGTCAATTACATTATCTTTTTCTTTGTCTGTAGTACTCTCCTAGTGCCTGCTAATCAAAAGAAATTGCCCAAAAGACAATTTCATAGTTAATTCTGGTAACACCCCAAGGATGTGCTGCTCTTGTAAGCTGATTTGCAGATAGCTATATTTTCCAGTTTTCTTTACATTTATGTTCTGTGTAGCAAGCAGCTACTTTTAATGATTCTTCCTGAATCATTATCCAAGTTCCTATGTCTTTTAAAATTAAAGTTTAAAAACATTTTATTTTCATTGGTCTTAGAGGTTTTTTAAAGTCTTAGCTAATTTTTCTTGCTTTTGCTCTATTACTCCTTTTTCCTACAGAACTTTACAGTGTAGATTCCAGGCAAAAATCCAAAATACTAATTCTTCTATTCCAACCAGCATTCCCACTTCCAGTGAAAGGTAAGCCAGTTTTCTGTATACTCGTGCTTCTGCCACCCTGGAAACAAAGTAATTCTCCTGAAGTAAGCTTACCTGTTCAAACATGAAGGCAAATTCCACCCCATCTTTGGGAACATTCTCAATATCCAAGAAGCAGTAAAGCTTAAAATACAATTGCCACTGTCCCTCCTCTTCTTCTTCAGAGCCAGCAAGTCTGTAAAATATGTAAGAAAATGAGAAGAGAAAAACAAAACCAGGAAGGAGAAGCACCATGGTACTGGAATGTCCACAATGCAACTCACAATTTGAACGTAACCTTGGATTCTGAAATACAGAGTTACATCCAACTAAGAGTTAAAGGTTTTATGAAACATTCTTCTACCTCTCAAACTTGGCCAAGATATCAGCCACAATCACCCGACTTTCCACAGCACGGTCAACCTGCTGATTATGTTCAAAGAGTGCAAACATATTCCGGCTGTCCTCCATTGCTAAACCTCGGATCAGCTTTTCAACCACCTGCAAAATCAGAGCGAGACAGATCACACAGTAGGTATTACACACACTTTCACAATGAAGCATCAGTACCTCTTCAGCACACTGATTATTTCACACATCTCCATTGCATTTCTCCCTTAGTTACCTCATTTTCAAATTAAAGAATACTAATCCTGAAAGATCATTCCTTGTAAGGAAATCATTACTTATATTTAATCATCCTTGCTTTTCTTCTCTGAACCTTTTCAATCTCTCTTTTTAAAAATGTACCCTTTTTAAGATGGGGGGGGAAATTAGAGCTCTGCACAAGGTATAGGAACATAGTGTATTCAGATGTCATGACGACATTCTCAGTTCCTCTAATAACAACTCCACTTTTTCCTGTTTAGCACTAGTGTTTTCACAGGCATGACTACAGCAACTTGCAATCTTGGTACTGATCTTCTAACGATTAAGTTATCAGTAGAATATCCCTTTCAGAAGTATTCCAATATGAACGGGAATTTCTACTTGTCCAGAAAACTGTGTTCAGCAAGTCTTCAGAAATAATAGCTTTCCAAAGGGCAGAACACCAGAAGTGTTTAGATTTTGCAACACAATTGTCAGGTGATATTCTACAACCTGGGCACTGGCCTTGTAGAATAAGCTGAACTTTCCTTGCAGCGACAGGAAAAAAGTTGTAATTAAAAAAAACAACTGGAGATGAATGGAAAAAAGGTGTCTCTTCAACCAACCCACTATCCAGACACAGATGTGCTCACATCTGGTTAATGCTACTAATGCATTACCTCCCCGGCGCTGGTGTGGGAGTTGATGGTTATTTTACAGGAGCCACCGCCATGGCAGTACACTGTTGTGGTCATTTCTTCACGGGTGAGAAGAGCCTGTATTTCCTCCTGGGAGGGCACAAACTCCCTTGTTTTTGTTCTCTTCAGGGAGTCACTTATGAATTGTGCATACCTGTCTATTTCTGAGTCTGGAAAGAGGTCTTTTACCCTAATTGCAAAGAGAAGAAAAAAAAAAAAAAAAACAAAAAAACCAAACCACACAAAAACAAACAAACAAACAAAAAACAAAACAAAAAAAACCCCATTACACAGTGAACCACACATTAGCACAAAAGCTGTGAAGGATTTGGTAGAGATATTGATGTCAACTGCAACCACAGGAAATACAAGCTCAGTTCCTAAACCATACAACCTGCTTTTACTAGTCATTTCAAGGTCACTTCAGTGACATGGCTCAGCAATGTGTGAAATAAACAGTTCAAATTTTCAGGAGTTTACTACCAGCTGAAGATAGAAGGACTCACTATTTCAGTTTACAAAATTGAGAATAAAAACTATGGAATCAAATGTAAACTTTTTTTCATTTATTCTTAATGGTGTTTTAATTTGCTGACTGTCTTTGAGCCACTTCTACAGTATGTTTAAGAACTAAGAAGACAGAAAGTAGATGCTTGTACACAGTTCTCCTCCCTCCAGGGCCAACAGGTCTAAGTATAACATTATTTGCAACTCCAGTGATAAAACCATGAAATGGCCACATCGAGTATTTGTCAGCACCTCTCAGACCCAGGCCCTGGATGTAGCTATTTGGTGTACTGACACAAATTTCATCTCACTCTTTCATAGTCTGGAAGGAATTAAATGGATTTCATTGATCTTTCTCATCATTAAGAATGGAGTGAGGCTACATGCCTGTAGCTCAGCCCCAGTGCAGACTGCTTTGGAAAGCTGCATTAGATGCTGAAGATAAATTGGGAAGAAACAGAAATTATTCAGTTCATGAAAATGGGAGGCTAAAGCAGATTAAAACTAAAAACTGTAAGCATTATGTGCTTAGTTAAACAAATATTGAAAAATCATAAACTGGATTACAGTGTATCTCCTACTCCACAGTACACATTTTGCCTGTGCCAGCTGCAAGGTAGTACATATTTCAATGACTATGAAAGTTCAGTCCTCACCTTTCCTGCAGGTTAATAATATTTATATGTATATTAGTAAGAAGTAAGTCATCAGCTGTAAATCCACTGTAACACAGTCTCATGGTATTCTGTTTGGATAACTTACATTCCACATCCTTCTGACACAACAGATGGATGGCAAGGGGGGGAATTTGAATACACAGAAGAACAGGTAGCAAGAACTATGCACAGAGGCAGGAGGCTGGAACACCACAGGAAGATGTCTGCACAGGAAGAGGGTGAGATGGGTTACCACAACAGGCAGTGGAAGATAAGCAGAGTAAAAGGAAACAGGCTTTTACCTTCGAAGGTGGAACTTGAGGTAGCGCAGGATCCCTCTGCTGGGCAGGAAAGTGCAGCTCATACAGGACATCAGCTGCCAGTGGTGCAGGTTCCCAGTACTGTTGGGATGCGGCATGTGGTTAGTTTGCTTGATGAGCTGACAGTACACTTCATCACGAAGAGGCTTTAAATCATGGCAGGTCTGCAGGATGCCTTGGATAATGGGTATGGGGTCAGACACCGTCTCGATTTCCTGAAGGGAGTTAAAGATCTTCACTGCTTCATCCTGTAGGCTGCTGTAACCCTTCTCTTGTTGCACTGGGAAACAATCACAAAAGTGACAAGAGGTGAACATCTCCCTCATTTTTTCCTGGCCCAGCAACACTCCAAGCAACTGTACTAATCTGTACAGCAACCTGAACTCATACCCTGAACTTAAATTTATACTCAAAGTTCATTAATGCCTTCCTTATAAATGCTCAAATGCATTTTTATTTAGTATTTGACAGCATCTGACTTGGCACCACTGCAAATCCATTTTTGGATACACTGTGCAGAAAAGCAGAGTAATTTTTTAAGGGAGATGAGCACTGAAAACTATCCAGGCTTCAGTGGCTGCACATGAAGTGCCTGAATGCAGCCACTGAAGCCTGGCTTGTGTACTTCCAAAATTCTGTGTTCTGACTGTATTAGCTTTGACCACCGAGCCAACACAGAACTTTCACAAACTGATGTATCACAGATGCAACTTTTACCTATTGTTTAGATCCAAAATGCTTAGACAAAAACTGGCCAAGTTTTTTGAGCACCTAAATGTCTGCTTTGAATTGCTTGGACATATGTGATACCATCCTGCTGCAGGCTTGCAATCTGCTTTGCACGTCTCTGGAGCTTTAGGTCCTTCTGAATCTCCTGTACAGCCACTGCTTTCCCAGTGCCCATGCATGAACTGCACAATACAAACACACAGGCCTGAACACTAAGTTATACAATGTAATGCTTGCTCTGAAATTTTTCTGCATTGCAGAACTTATTTTTTCTGGGCTTTTAATCTGCCACAAAATTGGATCTCTGTATTATGACAGACAGCAAGCAGCTAGTACCGTTTCATTTCCTCCATGACAGGCTTCCATCTCTAAAAACTTCTTTTTGAGGCTGAACAATCCTGCTCTACTTAGTAGAGATAAACTAAACTGAACTTAACTGTAGGTAAGTCCTTCGATGCCTATGATCACCTTTGTGTAAGTCTTCACTTATCTTTGAAAAGATGTAGAAGGCAAAACTGCGTCCTGTACTCGATGCAGGTGCACGATACATCAGTACAGCTGCGCGAAGACTTTCTTTTTCCTTTTCTAAGCTTTCAAAACCTTTTGTTAGCTCTTTTGTTTATGTACTCACCACAGAAGTTGGCATTTTCATAAATCTATGTAAATTTATGTTCACTTTCCTAAGCAGAGCTACCTATGTGGCGAACTGCTTTTCCCATATCCACTGCTTTGCATATCCAGATTGAAATTAATTTCTTAAAAGTTTTTGTGACTCAGTCACTCCACATTAGAGATTCTTCTACAGCTCTTCAGCACCAGCTTTCAGTTTTAGTACGTCAAACAGTCTGGAATCATCAGCAAATCACTTTGGTTCTCTGGTGGCCTATCACACAGCCTAGCTCTTTCATGTTCCTGATGCATTTGAAGAAAGGATTAATTTAATTTTGTTTTACAGCAGCTCTGTAGGAATACTATCGCACTGCCAGTTGCATGATGTCATTTAGTTGCAGTATTTCCACCGGAGCCACTTGCAACCCATTTCCAGCTCAAGGACCCGCTGCACATCCCTCACATGGATGCTGAACTTAGCCACCCCCATTCACTTTAAGATTCAGTGTCCCCATGATAAGAGGCAGTGGACACAGAACACATTCCAGAGAAGAAAGGACTCCTCCCTCTCTGAACCCTCTGGGTTACACTGCCCTAAATAGACTTCACCTGCCCAGAGGGAGCTTACAGACCAATTTTGTGGTGTTCAGGCCCTCAAAATTTGAGCGGATTCTGTCACTTCAGTAAAATACTTACAGCTGACACTAACATCTCCGTAAGGTAGGGGGAGCAATGGGGAATGCAAAGGGTGCTGGGTATATCTTAAAATTGGGTTCCTCCTATACGTCTGTTCCACTACTTCAAGGTTTGTGCTGTTTTCCTGAAAATAAAAAAAAAAAAGAAAAACTAATTATCTTCAAATAGGGATAGTCCTTTGCACGGTGTCCTTACACATTTAGATTCAAGCTCAACCACCTCTGTCTAAATTTCTGGAGGTCCATAGAGGAACTATGTGACCAAAGGGTAGTTCACATCTAAAAATTACTCTGTACATCATTTCTGAATATAAAACACAAGAATAGCTATGCTGCATCATACCATATTGCCCTCAAATGTGGCTTGCAGCTAATATCTAATGCAGGTAATGTAACAGGCATGTACGGCATGATTCCTCCCTCGTACATCCTTCAAGCTTTTGACAGTAAATGGTTAATGGACTTTTCTGACCATGGATTCACCACATTCAGTATGTAATAATGAGCCTGTTCTTCTGACTTTGGTTGTACTACATGGGTTTACAGAAAGAACAACCAAAATGCTGCACATGGTGTTCAAAATCTAGGCCTGTTGCTACCACATATGCTGGTATCACGTTCTTCCACATTTTGTTCTATATTCCTTCCCTAAGAACATTTAATGTTCCACGTGTCCTTGAACTCCAAGCTGAAGTTTTCCAAGATTCTCTACAATCACTCCCACCTCTTTCTTCCTGAATATGTACTATCTAGTTGCACCTAATTTAGAACTCATCACAGACACACTTCTTCTGAAATATGCTTTAGTGTGTCTTCTAATATGATTCCAGGTTTAATTTACTAAAGTTTTCTAGAAAGTTTCTTTTCAAAATTACTCCTGCTACAGTGGTGCAACTTCTGGTACTGTGAAGGATATCTTCTTTCCACCCCTTACTCTGATATTTAACCACACAAGCCTAAGGTATAAAGGGAACTTTGGGGTACATCAAAGTCAGATAGCTGGTAGGAATGGACTTCTATGGTTGTGTCTGGGTGATGCTTAGGAGAGGAAACAATGAAGCAGGAATTTGCAAATACCTGATGGTGTAATCCTGTATACAATTTGTAATTGCACACAGTTATAATCTAGACTTATGCAGAGCAGCTAACATGCTAATTCAAAATAAAAGTCACATAACATTTGATTACTCTGTTGCACAGGCATTTTAGGTTCCTTTTTCTCTCTTCTTTTTTTTTTCCCCTCGAGACAGTAACCCCATTTTTTGCCACATTCTCTGCAATGACTGGGTAAGGCCAGTGGTGATCTGGCTGCTCCCAGCTCACTTGGGAATTAGCATGATGCCACCTACCCTGATGTCACGAATGAGTTGCTGTGTAGGTGTTTCTATGGGAACTTTGCTGTCAATGACACCTTGAATGGCAGAGGCCCAGCGCATGGCTTCATTCAGCAGCTTCGTGTACAGCCTGTAGGAGTGCTTTCGCCCATGGACAATGATGTTCCAATAACCTGTGGAGAAACAAAGAAGCTGGAAGGTGAAACTTCCTTCCATGTTATGTAGTTGACTAGAGGTTAGAAAATGTGACATCCACCTATAAGAAGGGCCAGAAGGGGAATCTGGGCAACTCCAGGTCTGTCAGTCTGACCTTGATGGCCGAGAAAGTTATGGAGTGACATCTTGAGTGTCAAAGAGAGGCAATGAAACTGGCAAAAGGTCTGGAGCACGAGACCTGTGAGGAGTGGCTGAGGAAGTTGGAGGTATTTATCCTGGAGAAATGAAGGTCTGGGGGGACCTTATCACTCTCTACAACTACCTGAAAGGAGGATGTAGCCAGGTGTGGGTCTATCCCTTCTCCCAAGTAACAAGCAATAGGACAAGATGAAATGGCCTCAAACTGCGCCAAGGGAGGTTTAGGTTGAATGTTAAGAAAAATTTCTTCATGGAAAGGCTTGTCAAGCATTGGAAGAGGCTGCCCAGGAAAAGTGGTTGAATCACTATCCCTGGAGGAATTTAAAAATTGTGTAGATATGGCACTTAGGGACATGGCATAGTGGTGGACTTGACAATGTTAAGTGAGTGGTTGGACTTGATGATTAACTTAGAGATCATTTCCACTTCTCATGATTCATTGGTTCTTTTTTTTTTTGTCTTTAGCTCATGGCTGAGGGAAACCCTTGCAGCACTGATAGCAACACACAGTGTGTCTGGTTAAAACTGACTAGGTAGACATTGACATCCCCATTCCCAAAATGTATTTATCAGTAGGAAAGTCCAAATCCAGATTTTGGTACAAGGACAGCTTTCCAAGATACAAGTATCTTGCAGTGTAACACAACTACTTGCCTGCCAGCCAGGCAGCTCACTTTCACAGGCAGCGTTTGGGCTACGCTGTGCTGTTAATCACTCAGAAAATGACCACTCTACGCACAGCACCCAGTCAGATTGCCAAATCAATTCTCGTAATTTTTAAAAATATGTGTTTGACAACCTGAGAGAACATGTCAAGGTAATGGTAATTCTTTCTGCTAAAGGCAGCCCTAGACATCTGCTGAGATTAAAAACTTGGGCAATTTCTTGTGAATGAGCAGAATAAATTTTCTCTCTTCTCACTTTACTAAATGCTTCCAGCCCTTTTTAAAAGTATCCCAAGAACCTCCACTACTCAAATGTCCAGCATTTCAAGCCTTATTTTAAGGTTCACATTCTTTGTCAGGGGAGATTCACCTTTTACGCTATGACATGAGTTATAAAGCAAGGAAGGGAGGATCATGACAGACTCTGCCTTCCCAGAACTGTGCCATGTTGCACAGAAAACAAATACAGGCCTTCCTCATTTTTTGTTTCTAACAAATTGAGTGACGCTATAAAATATACTGACAGTGTATGGCATTGCTGCTAAATAAGAGGACAGAACTGAACTCAGAGACAAATGTAGGTCATGCTACAATGTGACAGATATTTATGGAGATGTATCAATAACTACAGTGTCAACTACAAGCACTTATACCTGTTAACTTATTGGGAAAACACTCAGACAAACAGTGACACTGCCCTGTGGAAAACATCAGCCCTGCATATCTCCATCAGGTATGAGGGACATACAGTCACTTGGACACTGCTCTCTGGCCCTTTGCAAATCTCTTACGGCTTCTGAGGGCAGAGGTGTTTGCAGCCAGAGACAAAGCCTCAGATGACATCAGAACAGCCCCCTCAAAATGCCACACCATTACGGTCCTGCACCATCCCCTCCTCAGGAGCTCCACACACAGAGTCTGCTCACTGACACTTCCTCTCACCTGTGTCTTTGAAGACCCTCTCATCGGGCTGCACTATGGAGCAGAGGCTGTTCAGCACGAGTGTGCCAAGCTTGGCAGCTGTGCGCTCAGACGACTTGTAATAATCGAGAGCAGTGTTTGTCAGCACAAACCAGCGCTTCTTCATCTTCAGAGAGGACATCTTGTTGCTGCTCTGAACCTCCTTATGAAGCCAACCTAGCACAGAGACATAAACATGTCCATGGTTTCACCACTACAGCAGTCTTCCCTGGTGGGTCTCTAACTCTGGGATCAGAACTCCACCTCTCTGCAAAAGGCTCATGCTGGGACCTACCAGCTGTGCTTTACTGGTATCCCGCACAGTTACTCTAAGAAATTAGCCCAAAATTTTCCACCAAGCAGTTCCATCCTTCAGCCCAATCTATTTTTTAAATTAATGATCTGCCATCACCAATGTGATCACCATGAGGGCGTTCTCTATTTGGGATGTTTCCCTCACAGGCCACAAACACCTGAGTAAAGAATTTACAATTCATTCTTCCAAAGAGATGTCAAATGCCTATCCAAACCTTGATGAAAGAGGTTTGGTGATACTTGTCTTCTGGTAGAAAGCTCATTACACACATCTGTTGCATCTACATGCATCTCTTGCTCCCACAGTTAGGACAAATAATTTCACTGTCATTTTAGAACCATTGTAAAACAAAGGGAAAAAAAAGAAAAAGTCAATACTGTAACAGGAAAAAATTACACTCTGCATTGCGAAAGCTGTCAAAAACACAATTTTCTACTCAGAGGTGTAAAACCCATTGTCCATCCACAAGGCAAAAAGTTCTGGACTGAGCCCAGATGGTTCCATGTAAAGAAAATGTAGACAGACTTTCCTGAATATAAGCTTTTGTGGCTACACTGCTGTCACACAGACATTTAACTGTGAAGTGCAAAGCATACATCGACTTTGCAAAGGATCACTCCTTTTTTCCTCTAACTAACGAACAAGACAAAAGGAACTGTTGCCTTGCAATTATGCATTTTGAATTTAAGGTACTCAAACTGTTCTCTGATAATCTGCTTTATATCATTCAACCTCCTTGAAATTTTTAAGCCTAGGATGGAAGGCTTATGCCACATTTTGGTGAACCTTTTCTTTCTGTTCTCTTGCCTTGCCATGAGCACTCTTGGACCTTTATTCCTTCACAGACACCTTCTGGAAGATGTAAACCAATTTGCTCCTGCACTTCTTTCCACAGACTGGATCAGGACTGTCTTCATACATTTAAGACCATGAGATGAGCTTTAAGTATTAAGGAAATTTACAAATATTTGAAATAAATGGGATAATATTTTGTAATATATGCGTGATCACTACTCATGCTCCACCATCTTCAACTAAGCTCTTACTAAAGGCATAATTTAAATCTTTTGCTCAACCTCTGATAATTTTTTTCGCCTCGCTATGTCTACCATAATCAGGTTA
Source organism: Grallaria varia (assembly GCA_013396735.1). Lineage (NCBI taxonomy): Eukaryota > Metazoa > Chordata > Aves > Passeriformes > Formicariidae > Grallaria > Grallaria varia. The sequence goes on along the minus strand of VWZG01010105.1, from coordinate 329,339 downwards.
GTTAGTTTAGCTGAGGACAGCAACAATCCCACAAAGATCTCTCTTTCTCCCTCTCTGCATGACAGGTGTCAGAAGGAGCAGAGCTTTCTGACAACAAAAGCCACAGTGTCATGTTATAGTCCATGCAAGCCAGCTGCTTCTGAACAGCAGTGATGCTCCTTCCTATTCCTTGGTGGCATTTGCTGGACATGTGGAAATAGGCTATGGAACTAACATCAGAAAACTAAACATATAAAGTACTTAATTTTTTCCAGCTGATGGGAATCAGGTAAGAGCCAGGGCTAGTACATACAAGGATGTGGCAAGCAGAGGGCAGAAAAGTGGAAAAGGGTAGAGAATGACTGGTTTTGGGGAGTAGCTAAACCCTGGATTGAGTGAGCAGCAATCAAACCTCCCCTTCAGATTATAAGCAGACGACGAGTTTCACATGTAACTGCATAAATTTCCTTTCACCTCTCACAAGGAATTCCTGGCCATCAACCTTAGATTCGCCTTTTGGTTTCTGCAGAAGGGAGATCCAGTGATGCATCTCCTCAGGTGTGTCACTGTTGCAGTGAATCACTCGATTTGCTGTGATGATCACAAAAGAATTTGGTCTGACAGAAAAAAAAGCATGAAAGTCATAACCGTGTAAACATCTCAACTCACAGCACACTCAAATTCATATTTTTAATCTTCCCTTAAACAAAAGACCCTCTGAATGCAAATTACAGAGAAGTCCAGAAATACTTAAGATCACCTCCTGTGCAGTTGGTCTGCAAACTGAAGAACGGAAAGACCAGCTAAATGAAATTAAATATCTTTCGAAAGCTAATTGCATATACTTGAAATTATTAATTAGCTAATAACCCGCTGTACAGTGGCCTGGGGTCACAAGCAAAGGACTTTGATCCACCATCTGACTGGACTGAGCTAGTGCTGGTACCACTGGGCTGAGCCAGTACAGCCACTCTCCTCATACTTATTAAAACCAGTGATGCAATAGCCAACATAAGTCTCAGTAGGGTCAGCTAAAATGGGCCTGAGATTGATTTTAGAAAAGATGAGCTGATCTTGACAAAACAAAGGAAAAACTGTTATGTTGCTTCTAGATGACTTTGTCCTTCGCATGCAACAGACAACTGTGCCCTGACAAAAGAATATTCACAGTTCTGTAGAGAATCAATGCTTTACAGGAAAGGTAAAAGGATGACCAGTTCCAAGGGGACAGACTAAGAAAACTTTGAAAGCAAAACCAGCTTTCTATGAGAAAACAGATAAACCAAAAATCAGAATGCAAGTATGAGCAAAAGGTAAAAGATGCAAATCAAGAAACTGTTGGAAAACTGCAAAAACCTATGGAAGACAAAAACAAGCTGCACAAAAATATTGATTGAGAGTAAGCCTTCACAGAATTTGTTTAATGTTGATTCAAACCCTGATACTCCAGCAGAGTACAGCCCAGCACATACACCAACAAATTTTGACTGTTCAGTTTACTATTTGTTCCATGTTTTCACTAGCATACAGATTAAGAGGAGTACAGGCTGAGAACAGCCTAACATGTTTTGATCAACGAAATCTCAGTTCACTACTGAGATTTGCATTTTCTAAACTGCGAACCCCAAAGTCCTAGCAAGCTGTGTGAGGAAAAAAAATCCAGATCACAGAGGCAAGTAACTTAATAGCTAACATTTTACATCAGCACTGTAATAAGTATCTTTGCCCTAGCTAAACCTGTTACTATGTGGGAAATAATTAAATGTTAACACAAAGTGATATGAAACTAACTGAAGGTCTTTGCATTGCAAAAATTTCAAGAATAATAGAGATTTCTAAATTCTTCCATTACTCTTCCACAATGTTGTTTCTTTCCCCTAAATTTACAAGATTAACTCAAAATTGCTCTGTTGAAAAACTGGAAGTGCTGCTTTTGCTGGACATGTTTGCTCAGTGGTAATAATAGGTAAGACCATAATTTATTGGCACTGTGACTGTGCTGTTTTCCCTTCTGTGAGTCAAAAGGAGGAACTTTTACTCGAAGACAACACATATGTGAACTTCATGCCTATGAAGTTGAAACAAGCTGAAGATTTCAGCTGTGTTTATTTGTTTGGAGAAAAAGGTGTATGAGTTTTAACAAATACAAGCCACAAATGAAACCTGCACCTGCCCATAAAAATATGTTAGAGAGTTTCTGATTTATGAGCTGGTCAGATTGTTGTACCTACCTATCAGGATTGTCTGAGGCACAGACAGAATCAATAAGCCCAACATCCAGAGTTCCCTATACAATGAAAAAGACATAGATTGCATATTAGATTACAGACATTCTCCTTTGTGAACAGGAGTGGAACTGAAAACATTCCTCTGAATTCAAGTAGCTTGAGTAGAAATGAACATGTGAGAAAGGCACGAGTGAGTCATCTTTGCTCCCTAAACAGCAAAAGAAGTGCAAGGGCTCCACAGGACTTCAGGGAAAACAGCTACAAATTTCCAGAGAGTATTATGAAGGTCTGAAATAACCTTTGCTAGTATCTCCATATTGGCAAAATACATAAATGCACCGTTCTTCCCAACTGCTATCTTCTGTCTGGAATAACTGTGACTCAGACTAGTCCCATCCAAAGGCATTTTATTTGAATGAGGCAGCCTCCTTCTTCCACTCAAAAGAAAAAGAGCTGCTGGTGATCAAGCTGTGCCACCCACCACAACCACTACGTTCCCCGCTGCCTACCCCCTCTGCTATCAGCCTTGTCGCTTCTTTATACTAACTGTCCAACTTTCTTATACTGCCCATGATCTACAACACTGCATGTGATGGAAAAACATGCACAAATAGTTAAACACAGAGGGCTCCAAGCATGCCCACAGGCTGGTTGCACAGTAACTCACCACAGCATTCTTTGGATTGGCCTGTTCATCCTGCATTTCCCTCAGCTGCTGTGCTGTAGCACTGTGTACTCGACTCAGGACATTAAACCAACCGCTGGCAATCAAAACAGAATCAGAGTTAAAATTTGGGTAGTGAAACTGGCTCTAGAGTATGATGAAGGAACCTGGAAAGCTGCTGCTGGGAAAATTTCTTCATTCACAATTTCCTGAGTACTGTTGCCACAAAGTATCTCTTGGGCTGATCATATCAGATGCTAATATCCTCTTTTCTCCTTATTTATCCATGAAAATTCTGTGCACGTTCTCCAACCTACTGACAGCTGCTCCCACTAAATCCAGTTTTCCACTTGTTATTCAAGGAACTGCAAGTAGGCAGTGGCCTTGCAGGAAGCCCACGTCAGCAGACTGAAAAGAGCATACAGCAGTTGCAAAAACAGAGTTAGCTGGGCATCTTCCTCAACTAGAGTCGTAGAGACGTCTGGGAGCCTTCTGAACTAGTCTCTCTCTGATCTGTTAATAAACGTGAAAGTCATATGGCTGGCAATTAATCACGGGTTTGTTTATAAGTGAATTTGGAGTCAAGTTTTTTGTCTGTGAAAGGACTTTTCATTAGACATATCTAGAGGCTACTCACTGTTGCAGAACAAGCAGATTCTTATCTGCAGCTTCCAGCAAGACCAGCAAACATCTATACTTCATGGAGGATTCTCAAATTGGATACTCTACAACATCCACTAATCCACTCTTTGCTAGTGCAAGTGTTGGTGGTTCCTTCTCCCTCAGAACAGAGACTGAGAGGGCAGTGACAGAAGACACATTTGGTTTACACTTGTCCTAACAATTCTGCAGTGTTATCTTAGAGCACTTCAGTTGTGCAAATTCTGGGTTAAGAAGTTACCTTCAGCTACTGCCCCCTGAATTTGCCTGTTTCTTGTCCATGTGGCTGATCTTTAGTCTATTTCTGTTAAATCATGTCCAAACACCTTCCCCCTTCCTCTCCCTACACCAAAAGAAATAATAACAGACCCTGAATAACTTCACAGAATCAGTAGATCAGAGAAACAGTCTGGGCTAAGAGAGCAAAAGCCTTGGTAAAAGTGGTAAAAGTGGGAAGACACAAGCAGCTAGGGACAGTAACCTCTTAACTAGGCTTTGTTTAGCTAGAATAGGTTGTCCAACCTGTCCTTAAACAACTGATTCCCACTCTCTGGCCAAGATGCCAAGAAGGAAGGACATGAGTCATTTGTTTGCTTTGCCCTGGGAAGATTTTATCAGATGACACTACAGACTCTGATAAGGTGCAGCCTTTTCTGTGTCTCCTGGATAAAACCCAGCTGCTCTCGCAATCATTTACAGACAACATGAATAGACTTTTTGTTTGATTCAAGATTCCATTTAATAAATAAATCAGCTATTATATGTTCCAGTTTATATTAAGGTTTGTGTGTCTCCCGAAGTAACCCTTGAATTCAACATGCTCAGAGCCACATGAGAAGGTGGCAGTCCTGTGACTAATAGCCTGAACCACCATCTCCGCAGCTGCAACGGGAAGTCCCCAAAGGAAGTGTAGTACCTCCCAGGAAGCATGAAGTGACACTCTGGAAGAAATCCCCTCTTTTCTCCAAAAAAAGGGAATTGATTGTTTCTCAGGCTCTACCATGAGTAGCTGGGTCAGAACTGCAGTGAATGAACAAACCTAAAACCCCCTCTTATACCTGGCATCTTCTGGTGACTCTGCAACAATGTGATAAACTCTGTCTTCTGTCACAATGTCCAATGCATTCTCCTTTTCATGAATGTCCACAATCTCTCTGGAACACAAAGACGCACAAGAGCCAAAACTGAAAACCTTTCACAGGCCTAAATTCCCTCTGCATGATTCTTTCACATGATACCTACCATACAGAAGGGAAGTCACTGGGTCAGACGGGCTTGTAACTGACAGAAAGAGAAAATTCTTCCAATACACTTTAAGATGTTTAAGAAGATTCTTACAGTTAAAAAAAGCAAAACTTAAGGTGTTACACAGATTTTCTACAAGACACCAGCAGACTAGATGGAAGAAGAGATAATAGGCAGGTTGATGTAGAGGTCTGTTTACAAAGTTGGTTATACCACTCTTTTTGGCACTTTACAGGTTCGAATAATGCTAAGAGGTGACTAGTCTCTCCCTTCTTACAGTGTAAACTGAAGAATTAACTACGACAGCAGAAAGAGCATTCAGGACTCAGGAAAAGGCACATGCTGCCAAATTCCAATCCCACTGTGAGCTTCATACTACCTCTGTGAAATGCCTGGAGAAGCCAGAAAACAGATGGAGTCTGGGCAGGAGAGAACACATGGGGTATGTATTTAATTAGCTCCTCCTGGTCTGGCTCCATCCATGGCTTGGAAAGAGCTCCTGTTAGATTATGAAATGCAAGACTGAGAAAAGAACTATCAAGTAATTGCAGACTCCCTCCTGAGTAAAACTAGAAGCTGCAATTGTATTTTCCTTTCTTTGTTTCTGATTCTCCTAACTCTTATGAGAGATACACAGGCTGATGAACTGGCAGCACTGGACACGTCATTACTGATTTAGAGAGTGAGTACTAGGGATCAAAAGGATTATTTTTTCACTCACTTTGCCCTTCTGATATCGATTGTCCCCTTCAGCTTTTCCTCACTATCATTCTCAAAGTACATCAGCTTGGATTCTCGAAGCACAAACCAACGGCGTTTCCAGTTGCGGCGTGAAAGTGTTGACATGCCTCCCCCTTTTTTGTAGAGCCAGCCTGACTTCAGTGCCTCTTGCTTGGTGCGGAACCACATGAAGGCCTCATTCTTCAGAACACACCAGCGCCGCCTCCATGGGTTCATGAGACCTCCTGCAAAGTGAGGGAGCAAAATTTCATCAGACATGCAACAAGGACCATGTTTCTATCCTGATTCTGCTTCTGCTTCTTGGACACAACCAGTTGCTAATTCCGTTCCTACACGACACAAGGGAGCTGAAGAGAGAAACAAGGTTATGCTTAATTTCAGACAAACAGAACAAACTAGTGGAACAAACACAAAATATAGAAACATATGCACTACTCTAGTATTTTTATACTGTATTCAGCTCAGAATGAGTCACTTAAACCCATACCACATGGGCACAATTAGGTCTCAGTGGCAATGGCATCCCTGACACTCGCCTCCTAATTCTTTATTTGTTGTTTTAAATTAAAAAAGAAAAAAAAAAAAGGAGAATAAATTGAGAACAAAGAGCAAATAAAGATGATGATTCTGGAGAAACAGAAGGGGAAAGCAGGTTTCCAGGATTCCATCCCTCCATGGTTTTGGCAACAGCCACTTACCTTTCATGTAGAGATAACTGTGAAAATAGGGTGGTCCTGAGCCATTGAAGATAGTGACTCGTCCATTGCAAAACTCTTCATCTGTGTCAATGTAAACATCCACTTCTTCTTCACTGTCCAGAAACTAAAAGAAAATGAAGAAACATAGGCTACTTGGGTTCTCCTGGTCACAGGAGGACTGGAGCAAATAAACAAGGTTAGAGAAGTCACATAATCAGAAGGTGTAAAACTACGCATAGTCCCTTTGCAAAAGAAGCAGTAACGGTAAAACTAGAGGCTTGACAGCTTAGCCATTAATGCCTAAAGCAAGAGCATGGAATTTTCATACCAGAAAGGAGAGCAGTGGATAGGGCTAGAAAACTCCAGTTACCTGCAGTAGCAAAAAAGCTTCCTGTTTCAAGGCAGAGTCCACCCTGCAAAATCTAATTTAATGGGATTAAGAGAGAATGTTTAATTTTGGAAAATTTTTCTGGCAGAAAAGCCACAGTGCCAGAAAAGATAGAACAGTGATTTAACCCCAGCAAGGAAACTACTTGCTTTGGGTTGATTAGGGAAAAAAGCACAGCCTAGGATAACTGAACCCTAAAAACATGGATCTGAATTACTGAAATAATGGTACTGAATTTACTCATCCCTGATCTCCAACTAGATAATGGCCTTCAGCCTAGAAAGTACTTCACACATGAAATCCTAAATTACCCTATCATTTCCTTTACCTTAATACAATTTCATTAGATTTGCTTTATTAATTTAATACTAACAAAGGCAGCTCCTTAGATCTTTTCCTTCCTCAAATGCATGTTGCTTAGTTTTATTTTCCCTTCCGTCCTCTCCCTGTGACCACTTTGTGCTCCGCTTTTCTCTCATCTGTGTTCCACTCCTTTACACTCTCTCTCCCTTGTCATTTCAAAAATTCTTGTATCAGCAGCTACTGATGGGAGTCTGCTCTGCTGTGGTTATCTCTTCCTGTGGCTCATGATATGACAAAGTATCAACTGGATTTTTCATGAGTCTGACTCACTGATGAGCCCAATAAAACCCTTCACTTCTATTTACATTTTAAGAAGAATGGCAGAAACCAGCCTAGGCTGTGACAGAATGATTCATGGCTCCAAGATTACCCAACAATGATCTGTGAGTACCTGCCCACAGGAAAGGTAACTTTACTGAAGCAGATCACATAATAAAAAATTCTGATGGCTGGCAGCTGACATTAGAGAAATGCAAACAGGAAAATCATGCAGCTTTTTAAGAAAGGTCACAATCTGTCATTGGAGAAGCACACCAAAGTAAGTAAACTGAATTCTAAAAGAAAATTTAAAAAAACCAATCATTTTCAAAAACATTTTTTTTAGTTTAACTATCTCTTCTTAGAGACATCATTTATCAGAAGTATTTTTGTGGTTGTCATTGGCTTCACACCTGAACTCCTCACAATCTTATATAGGCTTATCTGACATCCTGTTCTGCAAGGGGATTTATCGCTGCATTACTAAGCAGCTAGCCTGAGGGCACTCAGGAAGTCCAGAGCCAGTGTGGGGTCTAAGCCGAGATGCTTCAAGTGCAAGGCTAATAACACAGCTTTACTACTCCATCATTGTCCCTGCAGTAGGAATGAAAAGGTTCAGTGGTCTTGGCTATATGCACTGGGACCCAGCTTGGGTCAGCACAGTAATTTCTTCCAGCCTTAGAATAGCTTAACTTGTCCTAAGCAGCTGAAAATAAACCCTTGACTCTGAACAGAACTAGGACAAGAGAAGTTTTTGTGATGGAGACAAATCAAACTCCAGTCTTTCCCATTTCCTATTGTCATTGCCCACTGGACGCTTAGGCCTCTCCTGTGAAATCTCTCTAAGACAGAACATATATCTAGAAGATACCAGTTCTTTTATTCTTCCTGAGGAAGGTCATGTTAACACATCATGATGGAAACAATCTAAAATAGTACACAAGCTAGCTTGTGTACCAGCAGACACCAGACAGTCACAAGCCCTCTGGCTTTTGGCCTGTCTATGACTCTTCCCCTTTTTCAAGCTGATTACTGATGTAAGAGAGAGTTATATGTTAGTTACGATACCCAGAGCAAGCAGGCATACAGTAAGAAGGCAAGGATTTTATAAATATCAACACATTCACACTAACACCCAGAAGGGTGGAGGAAGGGATTCTCACCGAGTCCAGACTGCCACGGTTCGAGTCCAGGCTGGTGCCATGGGAGTGCCTCAGACCCTCCTCACCGTTCAGAGGCTCAGCTGAGGCATTAACTGCATCTCCATAGCCATCAAACTCCTCATGGTCATAGTCAGACTCCACATCTGGGGGAGAAGTGTAAATCAGCTCTCCTGCCTCTCCACTGTTACTCCTCTGCGTATCTGAAACAGTGCTGTAAATGCTCTCTGCTGGGTCAGATAGGGCTCTCTGCTCCTTGGGGCTAAAGGTTCTTTCCACAGGTTCTCTGGGAGCTGGGACAACCTCTCCCACTTCCCTCTGGAGTCCTGTGTCCACAACTTCCTCTGAGTAGTTATCGCTTTTTCTTGTGCCATGCTGATTTGAGACCACCAGACTGGAAGGTGGTCGTCCTTCATCATCAGCATGAAAACCCTCATCCACTTCTTCTTCAGCCAGTGGTGCTACCAGGCTGCAGTCAATGTTGAGTGTCCCCTCGCTAGAAAGGGAGCGCTCTAAGTTCTGCACACTCTCATCCAGATTGCCAAAATCCAGCAGCTCCAGGAACTCCTGGGCAACCCTTGATGCCTCTTTTTCTAGCCTCTGGATCTCTTCTTCTCGCTGCCGATTTATTTCGTTCCTGGTGTCTTCACAGATGACAGACATGTGATCTTCTTTCTGTTGCTGCAACTTTTCAATCTCCTTCTCCAGTCTTAAGATCTCCTCCATCTGACGTCTCTCTTCTTCTTCCAGGGGAATATCCACCTCTTCAGTCTTTACTGTTTCCACCTTAAAGAATTAAAGAATTCATAGCCGTGTTAAAGCAGTTTCTTCAACCTCTATGTGTTCCTTGCCTGGACCTTTCATTCTTCCTGTCTCCTGCGCTTGCCTTGTACTTACCACCTGTAAAAAGATGACTCCAAGCATCCTGCAATCATTCATGGTGTAAAAGCTAAAGGTAGAACTACTGGATCTTCAGGTACCTCCTTTTTCCCAGCAGTTTACCTCCTTTCTGAATCATACAAAGAAGCTCACTGGGATTGGTGAATTTTTAGAAGAGCTTCTCTGCCTGCTGCTCATGTTACAGCCCTTTGTACACTGCAATTTGGGTAAAAGCAGTTTGAAAGCCCATTCTCCCTTTTTGAACTTACTCACACACATACCTACAAATAGGAGAAAGCAACTACATATAAATACATATATGCATAGGCTGCTTAAGTGCTGAAGATTTCCCAGAAATTCATTAAAAGATCTGGAAATTTCACTGCTTCCTGAATTGGGGGTCTGACCGTCAGAATCTAGAGCTGGATGGGATATCTGCAATGTAAAAGGACTGTATCCATTCCAACCCCACCCCACCAAAACTCCGCACGGAATTTCTTGGCATTCTTTAGGATCATTGGATGAATGATAGGGGGCTGCTGAAGACTCTGTCTTATTCTATTCTCCACTTTGAAGTAACACGAAATTTCTAGCAGATATATGATAATTAGAAGACAATATGCTGATAACTTTCACTGATGTTTAACTATAAGATAAAGTCACCAGCCCCTCCACAAAGGATGTCGAAAACACTCTTGAGAGAAAACATACACACATGAGAAAAAGCAAAAATAAATTCCAAAAGGATTTCATGTACTTCCTTATATGACTATGGCAATGCAGTCAATTAGCCCTTGTTTTCTTCAGTTACCTTGTTCCTTGTCCCCTACTTGTCTTTTACTTGTGCATGACTGCATTTCTATACCTAGTCATCTCTCCTGAAAAAAGATGGTCTGAAACTGGGGAAAAAGTAGTTTGGGAAAAGAAGTAACAAGATATACAGCTATTTTCATAGACCTCAGGGTAGGTGGTCTGCTCTTTCGAAATGTCAAGTACCAACGATTAGATCAATAGCAAGGGGTTTATTTTACCCATGGCAGCAGGAGGCTGCACTCTTATTCTGGCTGTTACAGGCAACAATCCAGCAGAACAGACTGTGTCACAGCATAGCACACCACAAGGCCATCTAATAAACTCAAGCAGTAGAGATTAAAAATGATGCTGCATGCTCAATATGTAAATTTTCAAATCGAACCTATGCAAGCTGGCACATGAGTCTTGAAAAAAGCCCTGCCTTGTTAACTCTATGCACTGCTGCCAACGCCAAACACCTGCAGGTTTTGAGTGAACAAAGCCCATTTTTTAAATAGTGTTGCCACAATAACAGTATGTACTCCAGGCAAAGAGTAGGCAATGAAGGACCCTTCACACATACTCAAAAGGACACGTGAAAAGAATAGCTGTTAAACTTACCCGAGGCACCTGGAGTAGTGCATTCAGTTGCTCCTTTTCTCTGACAAAAAAGAAGACATGACAGTGAGAGACAGACCCAGTTCTCTTCCACAAGGCTTTCAGAATTACATGGACATATCACCCCTCCATGGATGAGGTATCTGCTGTAAGACTGATTAAAAAGCTTTTGCAATTTAGTAAAAATCCAGTTCTCTGTGGTTGGCATGACCTTTGTGGATACAACAGATTTCCCCCATGCACTTAACTTTCAGATCAATGAGGAAATTGGATTAGTAGGAACATACTAGGAAGGACACTGGAAACAGTGACCAAAAGACAAATCAGATCCACAATAAATGTAAACAGAATCTTTCGAAGTACTGCAAGTCTGTGAATATTGAGGTTGTATGTGTGTAATTGACAGATACCATGAAAATGTGTTTGATTTTTAAAATATAATTGCATTATTGCAATACCAGCACTGAGTTTGTGTTTCGTTTTGCTTTTACTGTATTAAAGCCCCAGCTTGCACAAATTCTCAATGGCATGCAAAACCTAGTTTATTAGTGAAGATTGTAAGAGTCAGAGTTTGTTAGTAAACATGAGCAGAGGAAAAAAACCTATCCCATAGTGTTGCATCTCCACGCAGATCAAAAAGGTTGCACTACAAGAGAAAGCTACCACTGTGGCCAGTTTCTCCATAGCGAGTACACTACAAGAAACTGAACCAGCAGACAGACAAATGCCAGGGTCATGCTTAGGGACCATGAATAGGATGCAGCTGGATGGAAGAAAGTTACCGCTGGTAGTAGTAACTTTCAGATCTATAATTCAACCCCAGAGAGAACAGGAGGGCAATGATATTTATTTCCCAGGCCTTGCAGCTTTTCCCAGCCAAATTCTAAATTGCAGCTGCAAGTCACAAAATCCTTAAAGCTCTCACTCACGCATCCATTCGCTGAAAAAAATCCAGCAAATGTTTGTAAATGAAAACTGACAGAAGTGAGATCCAGATGGCTCCAACTCTTCTGAAAGATCCTTAGCAGTCACCAAACACAACTGCCTTAAATGATAACAGGGCTCAAGAAGCACAACCATTTTAAAACAAATTAGGAATAGCATTTATAATCTACATAGTAATTCCCGCAACTGTTCTTCACATTTTTTAAGCCTCCGATATTTTTTGCTGCTTTTTTAGTAATCTCCAGCTGATCTACACTCTTCCTGAAATGTGATACCCAAAACTAGGGACAGTACTCCAAATGAAGCCTTACCAGAGCCAAGTGGCACAGAAGACTCACCTCCACATTTTAGAGAAACAATCCTGTTTATAGACTGCATTTGCTTTCTCCTCTCACACAGCATGGAACTGGTGACACATTCAACTCAGTCTCCAGGCCTCCTTCCTGATGTTGAAGTAGGCATTCCTCCTCCTCTTCCTGTGCATTGGAATTATTCCTAACTGTAGATCTGTATATGTATGTATTGAAAGTTACCCTGTCTTCTAGACCCTTTCTTTAACTTGTGAAAATTGTCTGAATTGTGATCCTGGCTAGCTACACACCTACAGCTCCTCAGCAGGAGGTTTAATGTGCAAATTTAATACAGATATTCATATTGCCTCATCCAAATCCTTATGAAAACAAGCACCAGATCCAGCACATATCATGGAAAAATCCCACTGAAGAGTTCTCTCCTATTTAACAAAAAGCTACTATTGTTAATTGATTAAAATGCAATGATACAATGTAAAAATATAAATCCTAATCTTGCTTAAAGTACTTTATTTTCCAAAACACATTCCTTTTAGTGTCTTAGTGTTGTATCGATACCAAAGCCCTTACCCACCCTCTACCTACCCAAAGTCAAGCTAGCCACCCTTGACGGCTTTTCCCTGTCCACAAGGCATGCCATAAGCTACCACAGAAGGAAACAGGTAACTTTAACTTTGTTTCTACTTCAGAAATCCACATCGGCCCATGACTCCTTTATCATGCATTTACAACTGTTTGATTATTTGTTTCAGTATTTTCCTGAAATTGAGCTGACTGGTCCACAATTCCCTCATTCTTCCCTTTCCCATTTTAAAAGGGGATAATTATGTTTGGAATTTTCCATTTTTATGGAAACTCCATTGCTATCCACAAAGGAGAAAGAGAATAGCTACTGTTTCAAACTGCTTTACCAAGTTCTGGGAGTACTCAAACATTATTTTTACCATGTTCCAATTCCTTATTTGTAATTCGACTTATCTGAGTATTTTCTAACCTTTTATCTCCATGCTATGTTCTGAGTTCTTGCACATGCTTGCTAATTAGTGTTCAACAGTTAAGCTTTTGGGGAAGATAAAAATATCATCGAATATTTCAGCTTTCTCAACACTGTATTTTTTCCTCCCGTTGAACAGTAAACCAAATCGTTCCATGGCTTCCCTTTGCACACAGTGTATGCACAGTAACAGCATGCCAATTTTTAGTTCGTTACAGCTCAATTTGCATCTAAGTCCTTCTGATTTTGTCTCTACATATACATTGGGTTTTTTTTTTCTTTTTCTTAGCCAATCTGCAATTTCTGTGGACTTCCACCTCATTTTTTATGTCAAATGTAAGTTCAGGATTTAGTCAAGTTGGTCTGCTAGTACCTTTTTCGTTCCTCACTCTGATGCCTTATGGCATTAATTAGAAAATGAAAGCAAAATGAGTTTACGTGATTCCTAGAAACACTCACACCTCATTACAATGACGCTAGGATGAACATGTCTTTCATGGGCTGGGAACTAAAGGGCAAACCCACTGTAACCAATAAGCTAGACAGGTCCTTCCTTTTACCACAGAATATGCTGAGTTGGAAGTGACCCATCAGGATCATTGAGTCCAACTCCTGGCCTTGCACAGGACACCCCCAGAATCCCACCATGTGCCTGAGAGCATTGCCCAACTGTTTCTTAATTCAGACAGGCTTGGTGCTGTGACCACTTCCCTGGGGAACCTGTTTCAGAGCTCCACAACCCCCTGGGTGAAAAACTTCCACCTGATATCCAACCTAAACCTCCCTTAGCTCAGCTTCATGTAATTTCCTCGAGTGACGCCACTGGTCACAAGAGTGAAGAGGTTGGTACCTGCCCCTCTGCTTCCCTTTATGAGGATGTTGAAGACCGAAGTCTCCTTCAGGCTGAACAAACCAGGTGCTCTCAGCCACTCCTCATAAGGCTTCCCCCTCCAGACCCCTCACCATCCTTGTGGCCCTCTTTTGGACGCTCTTGAATAGCTTAATGTCTTTCTTATAATGTGGTGCCCAAAACTGCACAGAGTACTCAAGGCAAGGCCACACCAGTGCCACCTAGGTAGGGACAAGGTCTACTTAGGACGGCACAGACATCGGTCCTGAGAGAGCATCTGTAGCATTTGAAATCTACAAACCAGCTACTGACATCCTGAACTTGCACAGCTTCATGCTGCTGCTGAGGATACTGCTGAAAGTTGACACTGACAAGATGCAGCCTTCAGTGCTTTCAACAAATCCCTTCCCAAACTTCATCACTGGTATCACTGACTCCATGTCTCGTCCCAGTGGATACAGCACGCTACTGTTGCCATCAGAACTGCAGGCTATCTCTTTTCCTTACAACACACTTCTAACCTGAGAATTTTCTGATGCTGGCCACACAGTCTGGTAAGATCCAACTTTGGGACAAGTATGTAACAAAAGCCTACAAGAAATGTAACCAACTACTTACAAAAACCAAAATATCATATGACCATTTGTTGAACTTTATGTAACAATCTTGTAGTTCAAGCGTTATGCTTTTTAAAACACAAGATTATCAAGAGAGACATCCAGTTTGGATAGTAGCATAGACAGGCAGTAAGTAACCACAGAGTGAACAGTAAATGATGCAGGAGGTGCAGGATTCTCATTAGGTGTACTGTCACTGCTCATAGATTGCCTCCTTTTGTCAAATTAGGTTTTCCTTTACCTTTCCTGATCTCTTCCATATCCCTGAGAGACAGCATGTGTATGCTCAAGAGTGTAACTGCAGCAGCATGAGTATGCTGCCCAACTGTGCCCTCCGACTGAGCTACACCATAACTTACGATACCTTCTCACACTGCTAATCCCTCCAGATTTTGGAAGACTGCATAAAACCTCCTTCACTGCTGCAAAGGCAACGAGAAAATTATGCATCTCTGCCCAATCAGTGAAACTGCCTCCTTTATGTACATTTCAAAAAGTTAAAACACTAGACAGAAGCAAAGATACACCAGATTTAGCTTTCCTAAAGGAAGCAGGACACTTCTTTTCCATGCTGCTTTTCTATTCTATATGCTGACCACAGGCCACCGCAATTCTGCTGGCTGGCAATGGGACACTGTCTCATACAACTGCAATTCCAGTGTTACCATTGTGCCAGTGCCCCAGACTCGCTTTGACACTTCAGCACCTTTAGTGCCAGGGAACTATGAGCGCAAGATACCATCCTGTACCTTTCCTTCACCTCTTCCTCTTCCCGTTTCCTCCTACGCTCCTCCTCTTCTTGCCATTGTCTTTCCTCTTCCTCTCTTTTGATCTGTTCTTCCTCTTCTTGCCTCCTTCTCTCCTCCGCTTCCTGCTTCCTCCTGAGTTCCTGCTGCAGCAGGTGCTGGTAGAGGCTGCGAGCCAGGCGGCCACGCCAGTGCTTCTGCAGGGTGACCGCAGAGGCCTTCAGCCGCAGCAGGCTCTTCTTCCAGAAGTATGCTCGGTAGTTCTTTTGGATTATAACAACACTGGCTAGCACCTTCTGATACTTCTTCCTAAAAACAGAACCAGACACAATGTGCCACAATGTCATACATGTTCTGCAATTCTCACACCCTTGTATATTGACCATACCCACAGAAAAATTACTTGGGGAAAAATGTTGTTCAGAAATGACACAATTTCTGTTCCTCCACTACCTGTAAATCATATTCACCCTGCTGTTGTCCCTCTTACATCTACCACTGGTTTGTTTCAATGGGCATCTACTTTTGTGAAGACTCTCAGAAGATGAGGGACAGATATTTGGTACATGGAAAGGGAAGGTCCTCTGGCCCCAAGACTCCTTGCATTGCACATACACACATTCACTGTGCAATTAACATAATCATTCAGTGTGCATTCATTATAATAAAAGCATACAAATGGCCTTACCATATGAGAACAAAGTCCCATATTAACCCATCTTTTAAGTGGGTAAAAGCAGATTACTCTCGGAAAAGCAAAAAACAGTGCAAAAATAGATCTGATCACATCAATTTCATACCGTCTAGGGAAAAAGATACTGAAACTACAATATTGATGGCTAACTGTAACATTGTAACAGGTTCACTTAAAAAAAATATTTCTATTGCACACCATTTTGCTTAAACAAGAATCACAGAATATCCTGAGTTGGAAGGGACCCACAAGGATCATCAAATGATATCAAAATCACCTTTGTAGCACTCTAAAAACATGATAGGGCCCCAAAACATAAGAATAATTATTCACTATTTCTCCAGTCTTGTAAAGTTCTAGAAAAGTCAGGTTTTGGCTCTGCATTACAGGCTATTTTTATCAAGGACCTGAAAAGAAGTCCCTGGTAGAAGTTTGTACATGATACACAAACCAAGGAAATAGCAGAAGAGTTATTATCAATGCGGATCAATTTGTAAGCTAGATTCATGTAAACATTAAACAATCCAAAAGAGCCAATCATAAGGACTTCAAGACTCAAAGGCCAAACACACCTGATGCAGTACTGTGTTGGGAAGTAGCAAGTCAAAAATGGATTTTTGGGTCCCAGATCATCAGCTGAAGGCAAACTGCCATCACAATGCTATAGACAAAAATACTACTGGGATTCTTATACTTGCAAGCAGAAATATTGCATACAAGGGGACTCCACTGATGTTTTTATCCTTTTACTATGTGCTAGCATCTCCATTCCAAGAACAATGTTAGACCCTCACGTGAGGAAGCAGGTTTGGAACCAGAAATTCAGGCCTACAGAATGAGCGCACTTGCTACATGATCTTACTAAATAGAAAAGGCTAAAGAAAAGTTTGATCCAGTCAAAGTACCCCCATTTCTGGGTGGTATTTAGATTTTTCCAAGAGGGAACATAACAAGATTTAATCAATCTGAAATCGACAACTATTAAGGCTGAAAATACATGGATTTTTTAAAAAGTAATTTAATATATTTATACACCTTAATATCTTGCTGTAGGGAAACAATCACTGGCACTATTCAAATCAAATCCTTCTTCAATCCGTATCAGTATTTGCAGGAGGAAATTCTATGTGGCTGTTACACAGGATCTAGGGCCAGCAGGCCACAGTAATCCTGTGAGGCTTTACAGTCTAAGAAAGCACTCTGGAAATAGCACAGTATTCTCACATATCCTTCCCATGGACCTTCTGCAACACCCTGAGGAAAAGACACACCTCAAAATCCCCAACCTAGCAATCAAATTCCCTTCAAATGGCAACAGGGACCCATGCTGACAGCTTGCCACCTCCCTGCACATCAGATATGTCAGCCCAGTCAAGAAAATCAGGAGAGGGATGCTAATAGCAGTGGTGTGCAGAGGTCATGCTCTTTTCCATAAGCACTAAGTCAAAGGGAGGAAGCACAGAGAAAAGAAGAGGAAAGGGAAGAGGTGATAAGAAGTAGGAGGTTTTAGATTAATTGCTCCTGAGCTGCAGTTCTCTCACCCCTGCTCCCTCTGTCCCCCCTGCACATGGGGTGTGAACAGCTGCACATGCACTATCTGCCAAGGCAGATATAAGTGCATCAAAAAGGGTACTCTGACTTTTACAAAATGCATCTGCCAGCAACTCTCTCAAGTGCAACATGTGCCAAGCCCTGCCCAGCTACAGGCCAGCTCTGCCTGCTAATCTGCCAGGCTGAAGTGACCCCTCATTCCTCATTACTACAGTCAAGCTTGCAGATGCCCTTCAGCTGGAATTGCTGCACACAGGCTGCGGATTTCATTCCCCTTTTTCAGCCTTCCACTCACCCTCTTACACTGGCTAAAGAAATTCAACCTGCAGACTACGCCGCCAGGGGGTTGGGAGACATCCTGACCATACATCTCACAAGAGAAGGCGGGGTGGCTGCAAGGCTCCAATGCTGTACTTGAAATTTAGTTAATTATTCTGTCTATGAGCTGTAATTGGCAGTTATGCCTCCAAGTACTAGAGAACACAGGGCTATAGAGTAATTTGCTACTGTATTCTTCCCCTGAGCAATACCGTCCTGCAGAATCCATGGACACAGCCAAATTCATACATTGATCCTGAATTATGTGTATTTTGGCTGGTGAAGCCATTACCTGCATCTCACAGCTCCATAGATTAGTTACATAAAAATGGGGTCATTACAATTGGCTTGATTTTCTTGTCTTACATTTTAGTGATCAGTCAGAGATACTAGGCAGCAGGGAATGAGGGCAAAGAAAATCTGGTTCTTCAGTCTCACAGAACAAGTTCACAAAGGGGGAGAAACCAGTAAAATTCTTCCTTCTATTTTGCATGAGACCAAATGAATTTAAATACACTTATACATGCAAAACTAACAGAAACAGTATTAAGCTTAAGGCAGCACTCACTGGCACTTCTGACCTCTGCCCAGCTCTGCAAAGACCATGCAGTACTTGTCTGCTGGACTTTTTTCAATACAGGTGCAGTGCAACTGGAAACTCTCCACAGAAAGAGCTAGAGAGGAGAATTGGAAAATCTTTCTTCACTCTCTGCTCTCCTCCCCTGCAAAGTCCAGTTAACTCCAGCTCCTTGTGAGGATTTCCACTCTGGCTGCAGCAGCACAGCTTGTTCTTAAAGATGAGACCCAGAAGAGCAACATGTGGGACGAGGAATTCCTACCTGTGGAGGCTGAAGGACCACAAGACTTCTAACCAAGAAGAACAGTGCTGCCACATCGACTTCTATCACCGCCCTGCAGGGCAACAGCTTCCTTACCAGAAACTCAGAAAAGCAGTAATCCAGTATGCCTGCAGTGACGTTTCCCAGAAAATCAATTTTCCTGTGCTAATCCCAACCCTTCTCTCCAAATGCTAGACACACAGTAAAATACAGCAGAGGCCCTGACACGAAGAACTTGCAACTTCATGTACAAACAATAGAGCTAGCTCATTTGTCTTCCTGAAGAGAAGCAAATAAATGAATAAAAGCTCCAGAGACTAAATGTGTATTTTACTGATATTCCACATTGGCAAGGCAGGGTACAACCCTTGCACACATTTCCGAATGCAAAATGAGCTACCTGGTGTAACTGGAGCTCTAAGGAGAGTGCCTGCTGAAACAGCTCTGCTGGGCAAGGATTCCACCTCCTCACACCCCTGACTGACAGGTGTCTGGAGCAGAGACCAGCCAGGAAAGAGCATCTTGCTGGGATTAAGTGTGCATGCCACAGCCATTAAGGAGTCAGCTGTTACACTGACTTCGAGGGGCAGAGGAGGGGCGGTTTGTCTGCAGTTGGTTTTCCCAAACCTCCTCTGGTCAGGTGCAAAAGGGAGCGGCAAGAGGAGATTACTGTTGCAGAGCTGGCCAAAAACCAATTCTGAAGAGTTAATTAAAAGGAGAGGGAGATCACGAGGCAAACAGGCAGGGCGAGGAAAGAGGGCGAGCAAAAGGCAGAGTTGCAAGTGAGGAAGAAGCGATTTACAGGGGGAGAAAACAGTTGACAGGCACAAGGAAAAGGAGAGGACCGAAAGCGTAGCTGGGGCCCAGCCAGGAAAGCCCTGAAGGCAAGGAAAAGGTGTCATCAGAGGCAAGCAATGTGTGCAGAGGAGCTCGCTGAGCAGCGTTGAGGGAGGGTGCAACCGTGCACAGAACTGGAAAAAAAGAGGTGCCAAAGGTGCAGGAAGGTTTCAGCAGAGCTAATACTGGCCAGGAGGAGAGGTTCTGCAACTCCCCCTCAGAATACAGGAGGGGAAGGCGGGATGGATGCTAAGGGACTAGAGAGCAAAGCAGGGGCTCAGGGCAACCCAGGCACGCAAGCACAGGGATGGTGGGGCAGCCCCCAGCACTGACCTTGCCATGTAGCCCAAGACGTGGGCCCGGATGACTATAGCTGCTTTCCTCAACTCCTCTTCCCGATCCTTCTCCAGCTTCTGCTCAAGAGCTTCCTTCAGGAAAACCTGACGCCACGGGGAGGAGTTTCAGTAAACACAAAGAGAGGAAAGAAGTCAGTCCCCGGGAGAGCCGGGAGGTTTCATCCCCGGCGAGCGGCGCGGGGAGCGCTCCGTGCCCGGGCGGCCGCCCCCGCACTGCCCGGCGCTGCCCCGCGGCGCCCGCACCCGCAGCGCAGGGAAAAGTTTTGCAGCGGCAGGAGCCAAACTCCGAGCCCAACCCCCGCCTCCCTCACTCTGTGGTCAAGACTTAAAAGAGAGAGAGGGAGGGAGCAGAGGAAGGAGGGAAAGAGGAGGAGAGCCTGTGATTAACTCTTTCTCAGCTGACAGCTTTCCCTGCACCATCCGGTCCCGCCGTGCAGCAGGCGGTGGGACCTACTTGGGTGATTACGTATCTTGCAACGAAACTTCTCTGCGTTTCAAGGAAAGGGAGGAACATTTAAATTTCTAGACTCCAGGAGGCAACCATAACATCAAGCTTCATAATGGAAGGCAGTCTGAAAGCCAAAAGCCCAGTCGAGGTGCAAAGCCGTGCGCACCCTCAGCCTCCCGGAGCTGGAGCCCTCCACGAGCCTGCAGAAACTCTGGGGTGGAGATGCTTCCGTGCTGAAGAAATTCAACAATGCAGCATGCACTGGGGGCAACTGAGCTTTGACAGTACAAGTGTCCAAATATTACTGGTTGCACTTCAGTGTCCAGTATTTTAATTCTCAAGCATTTTCCACCACCTGTATTTCAAACCTCTGCTCGGTGCTAAGTGCTTGTGAAAGATAGAGACACTAAACTAGAGACAAAAGAACTGAGATACAAGCAAGATAAGGCCATGTTTACAGGAATTGTACTGACCTATCTGAGTGTTGTTAAATCAGCTGGCTTGCATTAGGTTAGCACAGGGTTCAGCACGAATTCTTGAGATACATGCATTGCTTTTTGAGATGGACTGCAGCCTGCATGGAGCTCCACGGCACTGTGGGTACACTGCTAGCAGTACCCAGCCTAGAATAAACTGGCTAGGGTATGTCCATACAAGCTGCAATCACAGCAGCGACTGCCATATGGCCAGGCTCATGTGACCCACTGCCTGGCACTGGTAAATCTCTTCCAGGGCCAGCAGAACAGGCTACGCTAGGAAAGTACTGCCCCACTTGTTAAAGCACTGCCATGTAGGCAGACTGAGCTGACACTTCTCAATCTGCAGAACAACACTAATCAGTAAAACTCCTTAAAAATGTATTGGATCCATGTGGTTATTCTGAGAGGTCAGAGATTTGAACAGTCATTTAATCTTAGTGTTCTGCACAACCTTTACTCCTCCCCACTTACCTCCCCTTATGTCTCTGTATACCTTCCCTTCCATCATTGCTTTTGGCATCATCCCTTAATGCTCCTCTTTCCCCCTGCAATGACCACTGTGTACTGATACCTCTCCCTGAGTTAGTACCTACAGCCAGTGGCTTTCCTAGACTCGAATTTCTCCTGGGGAGCAGTTTCCATTAAGATGGCCTTAAGAAATGAGCTGGTTTATAATGACTAAGTAACCGTGGGTAGCCTTAAAAGATGGTTCATTATTAAGATACTGCCAACCATGCATCCTTCCCTGCAAGTTGTACATCTACTCCCTCTGTCAACTCAATAATCTTTTACACACGTCTTTGAAGCAGGGATTGCTCTTTCCATTACGTTTCAAAACCAAGCAGCAGTCACCCATTTCAAGAATGCAACCACCAAAACATGGTCTCAGTCCATTATCCTCATCAAATTGCAGAAATATTCAGGCCATCAGGATTTCCCTAGCAAGCACTGTCTTACTGAGCCAGGCCAATAAGGAGAGGGAAAAAACTTCATGGCATGCAGAGTTCAATGAGATCCAACCCTAATCCTATAGGATTATAGGATCTATATATGCTTGAGAGTGAGGGGTTAATCTCAAATAACATATCTAGTTATAAGCTGTTGGCATTTTGAAAGGTTTTTTTTGAGACTCCTGTAGATGACAAGGAAGAGTAACATGAATTCAAGTCCAGAAATATTTTTGATGCCTTGCCGAAATAAACTGGAAGGTGGCTGTTTCTTTGTCATTTTCTGAAAACAAGAGATCACTTTCATCAGAGGAAGAAATGGTTGAACAAAACATACAAGGTTACTTCTATTGTATCTGCTCATACTAGACACTGGTCAAGTTTTAAACCACAGTGCAGCACTGTGGTGTTCCTCACACAACCTCAATGCCTGCACGTGCCATCAGTGTGACAATGAACATGTTAAGGTTTTATGTAGATCAGCAGACACTGAGTGGGCACCCATGTGTACATAACTGGGATCATATGATTCTTGGGAGCAACACTGGGAAAGCAGGAAGTGGGTCACTGTGACCTGGATGCCAAACAGGGTACAGCAACCTCCTCCTTCAAACAGGCCCTGCAAAACAGCAGGTTCAAATGTGGAAATTAACACCTTCGAATAGCAAGAATTACTGTCTTAAACAGTGGTAGGAAATCTGTGTGGTGGGTATGGGCAAGTATGGCAGAAGTTCCAGGTGCACTGAGGAAAGGGGCACAGAAGCTGCTGCTCCATCCCAGCACATCTCCAGTGAAGACAAGGGCACCTTAGCACAAGCTCTTTCATCATCACACTGCGTGTTTGCATCCATGTCCTCAAATCTGCCATACCATCGGATGACACCTGCCTTGCATACATTAATACCTCTTATAAACATTAATTTGACAATTGCCAGCACAGCAGCTGCTCTATTCTTAAGGAGAAACACAAAGATCATCCTGCCCTTCCTCCCCGGTTTCCTTTCCCAAGCTTCACAATCCTCTGCACTAATTCACAAAGTCTTTTCCTTCCTCCTTCAAACAATTGCTAGGGATATAATTATCCTTCCATTCATTTTGTAGGAAGTATTCCCCCTTATATAAGCCTGGCTCTTTACCCACCCCTTATACTTCTTCCTAGGTTACATCCCCAGTGGCTTGTCACACCTTTTTCAGTAGCTACTCCTGATTCCATGAGACAAGACTAGTTCTGGGAATCACAACCTCACTACCCAGAGCTGCACCTGTAGCAGCAGAAGTGGCAGTAAAGTCAAACAGAGGACTTCCTTTTCAGGACAATGACCTACACTCTGTGCCTCTTAGCTGGTAGCTTCACTTCACCTTTACCCGAAAGCCTCAGGAAAAATTAAGGCTCTTTTCTTCATCAACACAAGTATTTCAGGTCTGTGTTACCTAGCACCAGCTAAAGCATGAATACAGACAAAGCACTCCATAATCCAAAACCAAGACACAACAGCTGGATAGAGGCAGCAGGGAAGGTACTACCAGGAAGCACCACTGCTCTGCACAGCATCACTTTGGCACCTGCTTTCCTAGGGGCAGGCTTTCTGGAGGCACTGTCACAAAGCTGAGTTGCAGAGTGATCTCCAAGGCAGGAATGAAATGGCTTTGCATAAGAAAGAATGCCAAGCAACTCATCTGAAAAACAAAATGGCAGGGCAATGCACCTTGGAATGACAGCACATTGGAGTAGCTAGGGGCTGGCCAGCCTTTCAGCATGCCAGTAAGAGTGGAACATGCCAGGACAACCTTGGAGTGATCCATTCCGTAAATGAATAGAACTAGTCCCCTTGACCAGGACACACATCTATAATTCAAACCATGCCCAGTATAAAATAACTTCTACAACCCAGCAAGATGGCTCAACTGCTTCCCAACTCCTGTCAATTTTCCTTCTCAGGCATAAAGAAATAAAGAAATAGAAAGCCTGCCATTCTTAATCATTTCTTTCTTCGCACAATATTCAGACCTACAACAACCAGTCCCCTAAGCAGAGAGACTGCTATTTACCAACATGCCACATATAGTTCTTCAGCCATCTTTTAGTTTACAGGATAGAATTGTTAAAAAAAAAATACAGTAGAGTCCATCCAGTGTTTTGGCAAAATACAGACATATTTTCTTGGCCACAATTACCATGTATATACCGGTTTTTTCAAAATAGTTTGTGCAGGTCAAGAAGTGAATGAAAACAGACAGATGGACTCAGTCCTTCGTGACACACAATGGGGACTGAAGAGAAAAGGGAACCCATTGCTGCCAAGGACTCAAAGGAGCCTGGATTTCCTTCTTCTTGTCACTCTGCTGCAGTCCCTGGACTCCAGCTATATAGTTTATTACCTTTTGTACTCTAAAAGGTGAGTATGTGCATGTGAGTTTGGTCCTCACATACATTCTCCTGCTGCCCTTGCTGTAGCCCAGCAATCTTCCATCTTTTGTCATGTTAGGAAGAAAGTTCAAACTCCATGTTTACCAGCTCTAACTACTGCTTTCTAAAGCTTTCCAGAAACAAGCAGCTCTACAACACACACACTGTCCACATAGGCTTTAATACTAAAATGCTAGGAGTCTGGCAGTCACCCAAGCAATGTGGATTATCTAGGGACAGGAATGACCTTGTAGGGACCAGTGAGACTTCAGATGCCCAAATCAAAGGTGGGGAACACTTTAGTTACAGAGAAGAAATACAGCTAAGTGATAAAACATTCTTTCTTGAATATCAGTGGAGGCATGTGGGAAAAAAAAACAACAAAACAAAACCCAAAACCCAAACTTCAGATTAATACATCTCCTTCCCACAACAATTGCCAGTGATTTCCTTGGTTGTCACACAGAGTTCATAGCTCAGACTGCAAACTAGGCTACCACCACTCTTGTAGGAAGGGGAGAGAGATATCTTGCTCTCTAAAAACACATTATAGTCTATCCACTCATTGAGAAAAGATTGCTCAAAGCAACAAGAATTATTATCTGATCTCTTGGACAAATTAAATGTGCATGTTCACTGGAGTCACTTCTGGTTTCATTGTGACCTTGGAAATATTCTAAAGTACTTTTTTGAAGGCTTATAAGGGCAGAAAAATGCAAGAAGTTGCTTTGATGGACTACCATCTGCTCTAGATACAGACTGTATACCCACTATTGAGAAATGCTGTCTGCACTGGACACCATCCATCTTGGAATATTCTTTGAAGAATTTACTGGAGTATGTAGGAAGTTGCAATAGAGACAGTTTCACACTCCCAGGTATCTATAGCAATATACTTCACAATGCTCACATCTGTTTCTCTGTGAAAATGCAGACTATTCCAGGCAAGAAAGAAGCGTTAAGCTATCACCAAAACAGAAGTAAAATCTGAATTACACAAGTGGGCAGAAGCATTTGGATACCCTTTCATCGAAAATGTATGTTAGCATCTGGGCTCCCTGCACAAAGCATCATCTGAGCTTCCACAACAGAAAGCTGTCACACATCTGCTCATCTACCTATTCACAATTTAGATATATACCAAGTAGCAGTTCACTGCCTCAGGCAAGAATTTTGGTTAGCCAAGCAGAGTGAAATACCTGGCACAAGAGGCAAGAGTTGATGGCATACATTACAGTTGCATAAAATGAGACCCATGTTTGTTCTCCTTGAATTCTTAAATTGGAACAGACACAACAAAATCAATCTGGCACAGTCAATCAGAAGAAATTTAGACAAAATCAAAAAGCCTTCTATATCTCTAGCTTCATAATACTGGAAATATTTGAGATAACACAGGCCAATTACATAAGCCAGTGTATTTAAAGGATCATGACTGCATTGCCTTTTCTACTGCCTTGAATCTCACCAGATGCAATCGCATCCCCTTTCAGCTGGAACAAAGCCATTCCCTGCCCAACACTGATGAAGTACCTTGGTTTTACCCAACTGCCATTCTTTCTTGCTGCTGTCGTAAGTCTGAAGAAAACCTGCACATACAGCTTTGCTGTTGTCTGAGAGATTTGTCCCCTTCACAAGCATCTTGTACCTAAGAATGAAACAGAATCTCATGAGATTACATATTACAGGAACAGCCCCTCTCCCCCTCTTTGCCCCCAGTCTTTTAACTCTAATTATCCTCCTCCCATTAGTCCTTCTTCCTTTGGGACCTCCCTTCTTCGTGTTTGCCTTCCAATTTGGAAATTTCCATCCCCCAACCTTTATCTGTTCCTAACACACTGGCAATTATTGTTGCAATCCCAGTAAAAAAACACAAACTCAACAGAATTTTTCAGTAAAGAACAACTGTCTTTCTGAAACATGTGCTTTCATCAGACACAAGTTATTTTGTTCAGCATAGGGGTGGCATTTAATGCTCCAAGAGACAAAGGAAGCAATGTTCAATGGCTCCTTCTAGCCTCAAACTTCAAGAAATGCTTTTGATGCAGCTAATTAAAGGAAATAATCACTCTTTCCAATATTAATTATCAACTATACTGTCCATTAAAATTTACTCTGGCCACCTAAAGGTTTTAAGCATGGTATTTTCTTTTTACATATTATACCAGCTGGGTTTCACAGCATCACACTAGCAAATCTGCGGCAAAGTTACAAAAAATAATAAAAAAAAAGGAAGACCATCTGGCTATTTTTCCATTCTGACTTTTACCCTGAAGGCAAGTCTCCAGAAGGACTTCTAGATCAGTCTATCCTATGGGGAATAAGGCCATGGTTAGAAGAACGTCCTACCAGATCCATACCAGAAGCAGCAATTAAAGACGGAACAGTCATATGGAATTATATACCTTGGGGCTGTTACAGCATATGATACAATGACAGCAATCACCTGCTGAGAAAGTCCTGGAAAAGGCGCCGTATAGGGAAACCTGCTCTTCGAACTTTCACTGTCTCCAGCATCCCTGAGTACCGGAGCTGATTTAGCACCACATCTGGATTAAAGAGGTTTGCCGCCTACATAATGATCCAGAATCAAAGAAAAAAAAGAGAGACAGAATAAGTACTGATCTTGGTATTAACGACTTTGCTGACTTGAACAGTCACTCTTTCTCTGAGCACAGTCAGATACAAGTTGGATATCTGTTTCTCTGTAGAAAGTCAACTCTGCATATTTGGGCATGCCAGGTGAAAGTGGGGAAGTTTGGGTCAAGAGGAAAGCAACCTCAAAACACTGCATGGTGTAGAATAAGGGAAGAAATGGAGTTGGGACAATTCTGGAAAAAAACTGTTTGGATTCTGCACTCACAATCAGATCATGGTAGGAAAGAAAAGATATAATGCATTAACACATACAGAGTGCAGAACCCTGACTCAGTTCTCTTTGCAGTCTCTCTCCAGTCAAACTGGAGACAAACTACAGAATTCTTTTCTAGCATAAATCCCCTAGGCAGGCTGTCCTCTGCCATATCACCCACAGTTTCAAAACACACACAGAAAAGGATCGATGCAGAGCTCCCCACCCAACTGAGTTAGGAGCGTATCATCCTGCCACAGTTCACAATGCGAGAGCCAGCCTGTCTCTGAGCACTGTGACTTACACGTGAAGTGTCCACCTACTCTGCCTCAGAGCCAGGGAGCTGCAGGAGACATTTTCTACTGCACAAGCCCTGCATTCCAGAACAAATTTCTCTGCAGGCACCACAAACAGGAGTGATTGCTTCTTCTGCCACAGCTCTGGGCTCTGCACAAGCCTGGTTTATCTTCCAGGTTTCATAAGCACTAAAAGAGGTGGGAACGGCTATATAGTCTCATACTCAGCATGCAAACTTTCCATTGAATTAGCAGGAGGAGGGTGTGTTTTTCCTCAACTATAAACTAACTAGAATGAAAAAGGGAATGTGAAGAGGAGCTGCTCTTATCCTCAGTTGAGGCACTTGCCAGGCATTTGTGCAAGTGAGTGCTCATGAAGGCCTGAGTCCCACAAATACATTTTGCTGGGAGACAGACTTACCTTTTCTGTATTTGGTTTGATGCAGCGGATGAAGAATGGGTTGGAAGTACTAAGTGTGGCCATTAGGGAATGGAGAGAATCCTAAACAGCAACAAGACAAAACCCAGAGGGTCAGTGATTACAGAGGAGGGAGGGGCTACATTTGAAGCAATAGGGTCTTCATGCAGCTCTCCCATTCTTAATGCATTTGACTCTGTCTTCCAAAATTTCAAGAACACAGGAGATTCCTTCCTGTTCAAAACATACCTGCACAGTTAGTTTGCTCCTAACACTGTTTACATGCAGCTGTATAGCTCACATGAGTTAATTTTGCAACTCTCTCAAACTTAAACTGCACAAAAATAAAGCAGTGAAATGAACAGAAGGTTTGCAGACAATCTAAGGGTGTGAGATTCATACCTGCAAGGTCCTCCCAATAAGGTTTTATTGGAATTACCACAATACCTGTAAAAGATGCAGCCTAAAAGGACACATACACTTAGCTGAAACACCAAACCAATATGAAAGATCAAAGAACCTCAAGAACTTCATATACTTAGCAAAGTACTCTTTTCCTCTCCCACCCTGCTCAGTCTTAGTATCTCTTATTTTACATCAGAGAGAAATCCTTGGGGCAGTGGCACTGTCTTTTTTTAGAAATGCAACATTCCTGCACATTTTCAGTGCTGGACACACAACAAGGATGAATGACTCCTCTTGGCTGCAGGCCTTGCTTTACCCATCTGCTCTTCCCCAGAAGCCTGCTGCTCTCTTGGAAAACATCATACCCTGAACTGGGAACTGACAGTAGGTCTGCGCCTCTGGGTGCCCATCTTCAGTGTCTCTTCATTGCAACGACTGCAGACTTTTTCAAAAAGGTCATAGATGAAGTCCAGCCTAAGGGAAAAGAAAAGAAAAGAATTAAAGATGATGCAGTTTCTGTGAAAAGATGGCTCTCATTCTCAGCTGCTGCCCAGTGTGGAACACCTAATTTTTATTCCTGCTGTGCCAGAGTGGCTGCAGGAGGCAGTTCAGCTGGGCACTTCAGTGAGGAAATTAATAGTTTCCACGTGGCTGCCCAGATCCCATGGGCTGCTCTGTATGCCACACTCGGCTGCAAAGCCAGAAACCCCATCTCACACCCTCAAGGAGGATATTACACAGAGGAAAATCTCCATTCTGCACTGGCTAGGACACATCCCTTGAGCTATATGCCCCCAGGCAAAACTACCTTGAAGGTATGCCAGCTAGACTGGTGCTGTCATACCCTCCTGAACTAACTCTGATGACTAAGATCCATGACATGCTCATGAAATGGGAACCACAGCTCTTCTGTAACCAGAGGATTTCTAGAGCTACCCTTAGTGTAGATCAGTTTTGGGGATGGAGAAGAGGAAAAGGGAAGGACCGGCATGCCTGGAGGGATTTCTGTCATGCTGTTATAACCCTTTTAAAACTGGGACAACACGAGTTCTGATTAAATCTGTGCCTCATTTGAAAAGCAACTGCTTTCCTTGGTCTGGTTATTATATGAGTGTGGCTCAGCCAGCCCAACAAATGTGGCCTCCTCAAAAGCATACCTGCTGTCTTTCAGCATGTTTAAAATGTCATCACGAAAGGTGTCTCTGTTCTTCTCCAGAAAGCCTCTCACATCGTACAGCACCTGCAACACAGACAGAGCCACTAGAACAGTGCTGTACAAATCATTAAGCACTTCTACGTTTACATGCCAATGTACAAGACCTCCAGCAGAGCTACACAGTAACACTGCACACATATGCCAAGACCTGAATTTCTGGGGTCAAAGAACTCGAGAGTTCTGCAATTACCATCAAGAATGTGGCTTTTAGCCATCAATTAAAAAACACAAAACCCCCTCAAAAACAAGAGCCAAGTGAAACAGCTGCAGAGATTGCCTGGCAGGGGAGGGTGTGTGGGGAAATCCTCTGCAAAGTGTGAGATATTCCATTCACTTGAGGAGAGTGAAGCGAATGGAGAATGCCACTCAGTGCCCTGACCTCCCAATCACAAATGCTCAGCAGATACTATTCTAGGAGGAGGTTAGCCCTTCTTTAATGTGCAGGTATTCTCCCTTGACACACTTTCATCTGCTTCATATCTCTCCACAACAAAGAACAACATTTAACCTCGAAGGCTTGTGAACCTTTTCCTTTTTTTCAATAGGTATTTAGCCATTTCTCTTCCTCCTCAGAAGTAAAACTTTCCTTGTGACTTTTACTTTGGGTTTTGTTTGTTTGTGAATGTCCAAAACAGACAACATGAGTAACAGAAGTAAGGAGGAGTTTATCCCCCAAACCAAAAGTTGCTTGAGAAACTCAAACATCCAAGCTGGAGAATATAGTACTGGAGAATGACATGCTATTTTAAGCCCATCACACTCCTTGTGCTCTAGTACAGGGCACTAACTGTGGAAACACACAGCTCAGAAATATTACCAGTTTTTGGAAACTAAAATCAAGGACCTTAAGTCCAAGATACACCAAGCATCTCACAAAAATTCATGAACACTTACCTCCCCCGCATAATGTCTTATGCCAAACTGATGGTCTGTTACCCGAGGCTTCACATAGTAGGGGTTGCTCTGAAATGAAAGAAAAAGAAGTTGTCTTCTAATGCTGGTGTAAGAATAAATAGGCTCAGTCAGGAACTCTGCCATGACTATGACAAGGCTGGGATGGGCAAGGACCTTACTCTTGCAGAGCCCGACCACATCTGCTGTAGCTCTATGCAGCTACATTACAAATTTATTACTTAAATAAGATGGAAAAATCCAGCCCTTCAAGGCATTCCTCATGTGAGCAAGGGCTTGCAGAATCAAGGTTGGTCAGGCATGCCATGGATGAAATGTTAATTCCTGCGTTTCCGACACCTGAGGAGACTGGGCTCCACACAAACCATGTGGTGTCGGACACAGGATCAGGATGCAAGGAAGATGGCAGCTTTGCAGGAAACCTACACACCTTCTCTTCATCAAAGGAAATAACATACCAATCTCCTGTCTTCCTCTGTATTTTATCTTTCTTTGCACCTCTCTTTCCCTTTATTCAATATTCATTTTTCCTTTCTCTTAGTAGCTGTTCTACTCTATCATTTTCCCCTTCCTTTTGTTCTATGAAAACTGTTTTAACTATGTAAGAACAGCCACACTGCTCGAGACCAACAATCTATCCAGCTGAGTATTGTGCCTCTATCAGTGGCTATATATAGAGTAAGAACAAAGCAAGTAAATCATACTTTCATCCTCATATTCCCTCAAACTCTAATTATTTCTATAAGGCCTGCCTAACTAGTAATCCCAAGTGAAGATTTCTCTTGCTTGCTCATTCCACACCTGAACCCATGCAGACTTCTTGCATCCAAGCGTCGTTTCACAGGAGCTCTCTACCAACCTCATGGAGAACTACAGCTGGTAGGATTTAAGGATTTAATGGCTTCTATTAGTGCCATTTGTCTTCTACAGGTCGTGTGTGACTTTTAAACCCATAACAAGCACCCCCAAGTCATTTTCTCTCCACACTGCTGGGTCCCTTCAACATGGTTTTCCATAACAATGAAGTTGTCCCAGACCAGTTGTTTACCAGTTCTGATATAAGCCCTTCTTGAGTGGAGGGGCCCAGTGGTGTATGTGGTTTGAAGTGCAGGTGATCTGTGGATTACACAATACCATAACCATGTTTTCTTCTTTTATTCTGTTTGTTTCCCAGGAGTTTCTGTATTTCATCTGGGGTGTTTTTATTACTACTGAGAACTGTGCTGATATTTCCATGGACCCATCCATCACAGCCTCTGTCTGGATCTTGCTCCTGAAGAGCAGCAGCCAGTTCAGGGCCGATTATTTTCAAAGGGGAAATTGGGACTGCTTTCCTTCAGGCAGACCATTTTACATTTATCTACACTGCTTTTCATTTTACAATCCAATCAGTCTCACGAGGCCCCTCTCAGTCCAGTCCTGCCCCATGAATCAGCAGAAAACTGCCACCTCAATGCTTGCATGAGATACTGGCTTACAGGCCCCCCTTCATTACAGTAATTGACCATTTACGTTCTGTGAATTGACCCAATAGTGAAATAAGAACTATAGGCCTAAAATTTCCTACAGTATTTTCTAAAAATTAAAATAATTTCCCATCTTCTGAGACAAAAGTACTGAGAAAACGTTAAGTAATACGTTGCACAATGCTGTTCATAATTGAGCTCTTTCACCTTCAAGTTCTTTTAGCACTATTTCATGGACGGCTTCTGACACTGATAATTTGTAAGCACTACTGGAAATTTTTTCATTGCTTTTTTTTTTTCCTTTTCATATTGAATCCATCTCAGTGCTCTTCCCTTTCCTCTATCCAGTCATCTTTTTCTAGCCATAAACTTCCCTATCTTTCACTCCAAACATGACTGCTCCTGGCTCTCTTTACCAAACCCTTTTATTTCATCCACACACACAACGCATCTGCTTCCTTCTCCTATCTCCCCTATTGCTCCTCTCTCCAGTCATATCAGAGGTCATATTCTCTGAAATCCCACCTTTCTGCTTTTCCTCCTTAAGACTACAGCAATCCACAGAAAATACAGAGAAGAGTGCTTGTTCTTTTCAGGCTTCCCAGCAATGCTGGCCAGATGCCTTCCAGTGCTCTTCCAGCCAGCACTAGAGACTTTAACTGGTACAAAAAAACCCCACTTTCACCTTCAAGAAATGCAGACCCTAGAGCACTACCTAGTTCATTGTTCCTCCCTGCACTTAAACTCCTCTTCCATCTCTTGTAAGCTCCCTAGGGTTCCACATTAACTGCTATCCCCTCAAAGCAGACAGAGGTGATACTATGAACAGCTTAATGAAAAGGCTACTCAATGCACAGAAATTACCAGAAATAGCAGCCAAAATGTTGTGGGGCATAAAGGAATGCAAAATAATACTGGCAGTCTCATGCTGCTGTACAATAAACCACAGGTACCTTCTTACCAAGGGAACTGCATTCTGGTCTGATTACTTATCTCAGAAAAGAATAGAGAAAAAAATATGTAGACAAGTTCAGAGACAAACAGCAGAAAGAAATAGGAGCTTTGAAATGTCTCCATTCAGAGACAAACTGAAGAAATTGGGACAGTTCAGAAAGAAAATTCAAAACAACTTATGCATTAAAAATATTCATTAGTTTTATATTAAAGTCAACAAATACCAACAACAATAAAAAAATAAAAAAGGTAAAGCAGCCATTCTCACATTCCTTGACCTACAATACAAGGCAAAGCCACAGTGGACTAAATTGAAGACCTTGATTCAAGCCTGAAGAAAGAAAATATTTCCACAAAACCCCGTGTAAGCATCCAACCAAAAGCCATTGCTATTGTTTCCAATTCATAGTCATGAGTATTACTTGTAGAGTTAGAATGCAAATATGAAAAGTGAGAAGATCAGTATCCATGCCAATGAAAAAAAATTCAGATAAAGGATACGAATTTGTATGTTTTCAGGCTTGGATGAAGTCTGAATTAGAAGACTAGGAAACATATTTGCTGACAATGTTCTTACTAAAGTAGTAAATTATTCTGTAAGTCCATGCTACAGGCTTTAATTTGGGTTTTTCTTCAGTCTATTTACTATTTAGAACAAAGTGTTGGCTGTACCAGAGACATGGTAAGGGATTGCTACAGTGATCTCACTGGGGTTTCTGTGTCCCCAGGATAACTTTCTGACCTGCATGAAAAAAGTCGTTCCACTCCTGTGTCCAGAACACAAGAAAGAGGATGAAAGAATTTAATTAATTAGGAACAATAAGAGAGCTTTCATTAAAAGTCATGAGGCAAAAGCCATACCCAGCCCCAGGAGACAGATTTGACACGCTCTGGAGCAGACTGCTGTGAGTCAGCTGGCAGAAGAAACCCACACACACTGTGCAGCCACATCCTGTGCCTTGGGGTGCTGCCTTGTTTCTCGTCACAGACCTGCAGAACCTGACCTCCATCCCATCTTACAAAGTCAAACCTCTTCTACCCACAGCCTGTGGAATGCACACTTCCTCTTCTCTATGTGCACAAGAGACCATTCTCAGGTTGTCTCACATATTACTTTTGTTCAGTAAAGCCTTATTAAACACTCACAGGTTCAGACCTAAGACATTTTAAATTCCCTGCACAAAGCACATATTTTACATTAACGAAACCTTCACTTTAGGTTTTGAAATGCTGACGGGGCTAACATACTGATCATTTGCCTGCCAGGTTATTTTCTTACTTACCATATGCTGGCTGTGAAGTTTTTCCAGAAGGGTGTTGTCTGTGCCTTTGGGGAATCGACTCTCTTCATTCACCAAAGCCAGTAGACCTAGTTTCTACAGCCAAACAAGAGACAGGCTTTTACAGTCAGCAAAAGCTCTAACTACACAGCACCAAGCCAAGAACTGGAGATCTGAACGGACCATTGAGCAATAACCCCTGAGTTATACCCAGCAAAGCTCAAGCTGAAAGCAGAATTCTGGCCAGTCAATGCATTCAGCTAGCAGAACATAAGTTGGGATTATTTGTAAAAAAATCACATTAAGGTTTTACTTAAAACAGTAATCCCTGTCTAAAACTATGACACTCTCCCTAAGCTTACTCTCAACAATAAACAGAGATCTGCCTTCTTGAGTTGGGACTACAGCTAGAAGAGCCCATACTTTTGCCAGGTCACTACGGCAAGAGGATCTAAGCAACTACCTGTTTTTAAAGCCAGAAAACCCCAGGGAAGGTCTCAAGACAGTCAGCAATCCCCACGGTGATCCCTGGAAACTATCACAGATAACTGCTTACCTTCTCAATGAGGTCCAGGCACTCTGCATTATCCATCCAGTCAATGGCTTCCCAGTTTATCCCTTCCCTAACAGTCAAGAACAAACAGAACAAAGATGTGAAATGAAAGATCCAGTGCTGTGGGGTGTAGAAGAGCAGAAGTAGCTGAGCACAGCAGGTGTGCCAGGACTCAAGATGACTTCTGGGAATTAGGCTTTGCCATGGCTGAGAAAAAGAATAGGGGACACAATGCACTGCTACCACAAGGAGACAGAAATACGAGACAGCCTTTCTTATCCATATCAGCAATTTAGACTGATGTTTATCTTGTAGTCACTTAGCAAATTGCACACGAGTTTTAAGACCGTAGTTGATCTTTCAGGTCTGATGAACATCAGCCCAAGCAGTGTGATGATGGACAGTTTGCTACACAGCTTCAAGAGTCAACTGCTGACCACTAATCTGGAAAGCAGGCCTGAAGCACATCTGCCAGAAGGCTGAACCACAATTCACAGGTACACCAGGAGAAGAGATAGGAGAGAGTTTTCAGGGAGAGTTTTGAAGAGGATGACACAGGTAAGCTACGGTCTGACATGCAGGGAGCCTACAGGGTGGCCCTGCATCTTTCAGAATAATTGCTGAGGTAGGTAGAGTAGTGCTATAAGTGTGCTTTGAAAATCACCCATGAAATTCTGTAAATCTGTTGAATGTGTTTTTCCTCTCTTGTCACCTTCTTACACTCCTGTAATAAAGGATGCTTCTGTTTTCAGAATTCAGAAAAGCTTGGGAATAGTTCTTACTCAGGAATCCAAGGAAGACTACAAGCTACATGTGACGCTACTTACAGACATTCTGATACAGACACCTTTCAGGTGGAGGCTCACATTTTGAAGACAGTGGAGTGGTTGCCTACAAACCCTTTGGCCTAGGCTTCATACTTTCAGATTCAAAGGATTAAGATGAGATACATGGAGCTACTTACTAAACCTGAGAAAGAGCTTATGCCATGAAAGATGAGCTTTAAGCACATCACCCTAGAATTGTTTGATGTGTAGTCAACAATAAAATCCTCTCGTTCTTTCCAAAGTTCAGCCACAGAACTTAAATTTCTATGCAATCATCAGGAAAAAAAATCATTTGTCATGATGATACCATTCTTAACACAAGCTTCCTGCAATGGTGGAACTGGTCTGAGAAGTGAGTGCATAAATAGCCTTGCAGTTTTGTAATCTTTAGAATTTAATGAATTGCCTATTCAACTGTCTCCCTTTACAAGGCTGCTCTCATTTGCCCTCACTGACCCTATTCAATTGCTTCATTCACAAACATAAAGGCCTCTGTTTCAGAGCAACAACTGAAGTATTTTTCTAGCAGCCTTCTCTAGAAGCAGAAATACTCTAGAACATCCCAGGTACTTCACCAAATACAATTCCAATATGAAGCCCACAGAAAATGAACAGCTGTGCAGAAGGCCCCAAGCTGAGGAAACAGCCTGATTTAAATCTCCTTGCTGAGGAAAAGAGCCCTTTCCACAGTATAGGAATCTCTAGGACAGAAGGAGCTGTCATATATCTAACTGACTATCTTCAGGGATTTTACTTTTTGCACACCAAGTTTCCATCAGCAGAACACCACCACTGCCCGAGGTAAATCACTACCCAAATAGTAATAAGCCCAGTGACCATGTACTCTAATGGGTTAAAGCCCAAGAACTTTCCATTCAGCTGAGAGACAGAAGGAAATCTGGACTTTCTGAATACCACAAGGGAGACTGCTTTTGCCTGGAGACAAGTGACTTATGCTGGCAAGGCACATGGGCAGTGTTTCTCGAGACACATCCACAGTCAGAGTTGCACTAAGGCCCAGCTGCATCTCCTGCCTCAGCAGCAGGGACTGAACAGCACAGAGGAGGAATGCTGTCCTCCCTCCTACTAGCCATGAAAGCAATAGGGGCCCCTCTCCCTCTGTTTGTCACCTGTTGTACTCCAGCTGCTCCAAGGAGAAGATGTGCTTGTTGAAATATTCCTGGAGTTTCTCATTTGCATAGTTAATGTTAAACTGCTCAAAACGATTCACCTGCAAAAAGAAATAATGATTATAAAACTTAACATTCTTGTCTCTGAGCTCTAAAAGAATGTATAGCAGCAAGGGGGAAGGTGCCAGGCCTGGAGTCAAACCAGAGAACATAGTGGTCCAGATGAACACAAGGAGGGATATATGGAGATCCATAAGGAGAACAGCTTTTGTAGCCCATGCAAGGTTCATTCAGTAAACATACATCACAATAAAGGATGCTAAAGACAATCATGTTTCTCTTCTTGGAAGAAAGAAATACAATTCCCTGAGTATTAGGTCACTGGGCTTTCTCTTCTATGAAGTATCTGGGCAGTCAGCAGTTCACTATATGGCTGTTCAACACAAAACCCTCATCAGCTGCAGTCAGAGGCATTACACACGACATTCTCCACAGAATGCAAAACAGATGTAAAGAAACAATGTACATGTAGGATCTGGATATTTTATTGGCATACAAATAAAAAATTCAATATTATCTAACACAGCACATCTGCTTAGGGTCTGCGTCACAAACCAGACTTTGTGAATACAGGTGGCAGAAATGGGCAACTTCCAGGGGAAAGTGACAGTGGAGAGGCTCCTGACTGCCCTAGGCTATCCTTAAGAGGACAAAAACTCACTAAAATTTCTTTCTGTATGCACTGACATCTCTAAAACCAACCCACCCCACAAAAGACAAAATCCTGACCTGAAAGTTCTCGAAGCCAAAGATATCCAGGATGCCCACAGACTTAAAGTTTTCCTTGCCTTTGATCTTCGTATTAATCTTGCTAATGAGCCATGAGAAACACTGGGAATAGAGTGCCATAGAGAGGGAGTCTCTGGAGTCAGCTGCCTGTAAATACAGGGAGAAAAAAAGAGTCACAAGGAGAACAGAAGGCATAAGGGCTACATGAATCTCTGTGGGACTTCAGGTTTCTCCACTCCTCTTCAGGTGACTCAGCCTCTGTACTGGCTGGTATGGTGCAGTTATATGTATCAAGTTTTCAGATAGGCCACACAGAGATAAGTCTTGTATAACCTTTGGTAACTGTACTTGAGAGGCTGAAAGAAGTTGCAAAATCAGTGACATCTTTTGGAACAAGTGCTGGGGGGCAGGGAAGGTGGCAAAATACATCACAACTAAGCCCACAGCATCCATATGCATCACCTGAGCAAACATTTGCAGTGACAAGCAAGGTATCTCAGTTCAGTACTCATAGTGGAGCTGTCAAATGGGTGTCTGCTCAGTTTTCAAAAAACTGGTAGGGCAGGATTTAATAAAGTATTCTGTCACCAAGTGACCCTCCAAAATCCCCTTTCCAAAACTTTCTTGCAAACAGCATTATCCTACTAGAATCCAGTTAAGCTGGCCAACAGCCAGGATACATGACCCGGAAGAACATGAGTTGAAAGACTTTCCTAGTGTTGACCCAACATCCCATACAGTGATCATAACCAAGTGTCATAGGTGGAAAAAATTACGTAAACTGTGATCACTAAGAGATAATTGGGTGTATGTAAGTGTGTGGATGAACATCCAAAATCAAACTTTTGGTATCTCAAGCAAAAGCCTGCTACCTGATAGCTGTAAAAGGAATGGGCTGGTTGCAAATTTTGATAACACTTGGACAAACAGAAGTGGCATACCTCAAATCCTCCCTAATAAGGAGACATGAGACAGAACAAATTAAGAGGCTGATCATGTGCTGTCCTTCTGCACATATGCTATTTAGAATGGGAAACCAGAGTTCAAGGTACTGGAAAGAAGAGGAGGCCAAAAATAAGGCTTCACAACAAGAAGACATGCTCTCAGAGAGTAGAAAAAGAGGCTAGGAGAGAAGACAGCAAAGACTGTGACTGGAAGAAAGATGCTAGAAGTGGGGAAAGATCCTGGAGATTGGAGACATGGAGATAAATGTCAGAGCATGCCCAAGGACCTTGGCTCATAGTTCCTGAGACTGGTAACTACACAATATGAACCCATACAAGTTTCTGCCCAACCCTCCTGGAGAAGCAGCAAACTCCCATCTGGGAAAGGAAGTTGACATCTAGAGAACATAAAGCTGCGAGTACGTGAAATAATCAAGCAGGGTAAAAGCTGTGATCTTGTCATTTCATAAATAAACCACAGTAACCAGATTACGAGTTGTTTCCTCTGCCTCGCCTGTGACACCAGGGCATTTCCTTCAGCAGGCTGGACCAGCAATGACTGATCTTCTAAACGCACCCTCATTCCCTTCAGTTCTGCAACCCTAAATAACATGATCTCTTGTGTTCTGCTTTGCTAATGGCACAGGCCAACTGCCTCTGAACCCTTCCAGCCCTCCAGCAAACTTCTGAGGCCCAGCCTGCCAGATCCTCCTTTTCACCCAATCTCACTGTTTTTCTCCTCTTTCTCTTCCTGGCTACTATCTCCTCTTCAGCAACTCAAGGACATTATAGAACAACCTCCCTTCTTCACAAAGAACATTTCAAAGCATGAGCACACACACCTTGTCTGGGTATTTCTTCTCTCCATCAGATGATTTGTCTTATTAATTGGGACTGAGAATGCCCTCAAGGCCATACTTCTGTAGTGTCTCTGGCTACACAGTAAGTTGGACTAATTTTCCAGGAACGGGACCGCCCCATCCAGCAGTAAGCAAAAGCCACTTTCCCTACAATATGGCTCAAATGAGATTCTCAAAGGCTCCTTTCATCGTCCCAGCTTTGCCTGCCTTTAGGCCAGTTCATCCATTCAGCCCAGTGAAATGTCAAAGCTCAGATGGGTAGTGAGCCTATTACATAATGAGAAATCCCTGGCAACTCTACTGACACATTCCCACAAGTGGGAATAGGTGGGTGCAGCACATGAGGACTTTAAGCAGGAACAGTCTTCATAGGCCCAGTGCTCAGTGCAACAGGCTCACCTAGTGAAGACAGCTAAATGGTAACATCCACTTGCTGTCACAATTTTCTTCTGGGTTTAGTACTCCACTGGGCTGCAAGCAGCAAGTGTGGAGTCCAACACACACAAATGTCACAATAGCTATATCATCAAGGAAAGCTCTGCTCAGGGAGACTCCTGTAAATCCTACAACTGCCTATTGTTACTCTGGCTGCCTGAATTGTCTCTGGTATTATTTGTTATCCAACCTTATGCACTGCTAGAGAAAAATGTTGGCTTATTTAGGACAGACAGCTGAGAAGAGAAACTGTGGTACTGGACACTGAGGATATCTACCACAGACTACAGGCTGAAAAATCATTTTCACACAATTTCACTGCAAAGAAAGGTCACAGACTACGCAAAAAAGAAAAAGGAGACCATTTCTTAAAGGTAAAGCTTAGGTTGTAACATATTAGCAGGTATGTTCACAGCAAGGAAAGAAGCAACTACTCTGCCATAATGAGCACTGCTGAGACTTTGGCTTGAATATAGTGCCCAGTTAGAGGCACTCCACTTCTTGAAAGATGTGGGAAAACAGAGACAGATGACAAAGATTTAGAAAATTACTTACAAGGAAGCACTGAAGGAACTGGATTGTTTAGCTTAGAAAAGAGAACACCACATGAAAAACTTCACAGAAGCCAAAGCTTGTAAGGTGGACAGCTGGGATGTCAAAGGTAATCTAAATATGAGGAAAATCTTTTCAACTCCCGACTCCACTGCAGCTAAAGCAGAATACTTAAAGATGCTGTGAAATTCCTTCCATGGGAAATCTGAAGGAAAGTTAGACAGACATCCGTCAGAGAGTCTAGTAACTCTGGTTTCTCTGCCAATGTAGGCGTTGGACTGATAACCCTCTGCAGTCTGTGCCAGCACAAGATTTCCATTACAGATGTTCATTTTGCTATAACATGATGCATATTCCATCCTAGTAATACTACTCCTTGTTTTCCAGTGTCTTGCATTTTATTAATGACAGGTCTTCTACAGTTATCTGTGCATGGACCTAAAACACCAAGAGTGCCCTCAAGTGATCAGCAACACCACGAGAGCTACATATCATTTTATTTTGTCCTCCTTTTGTGGCTGTATGGATATAGAAAGAAGCTACTGTCGGGTAACATCCTAACACCTGTCAGATGTTTTGTGGTAACTATGTGCAAGCTTTTACCTTCCAGTAAATGCAGTGCAACCTGGGAGTTCTGCAAGGCCAAAGCATGCACACATGAAATTACCACAAAGCATCCGATGCGCCTTCTGCATAACACAAGTATGAGCAGTTTCTGGTGACTGAAGGTGACTTAAAACCATTGACAAAGTGCATTGACATTTGCAAGTGAACTCCCCTGTAAAACCGAAAAAGCAGAGTCAACACTGGGAGGCCCGAACTACCAATAAGGGCAAAATACCTGAAGAAACAGGAAGCCCTAAACTGGAATGGGAGATACAAGAGGGAGAAAGAGGGCCTGGAAAAGCACAAGTGGCAGATGCAGTAGCATGCACTAGGACTCTTACCTGCTCCACAGTGAGAGGGGAGCTGATCTCTTCCCCACGCAGAATCATGGACCGCTGCGTCAGTACTTCAGACAGCTGAAAGGCATCTAAGCCCAGGAGGTCACTGGCAACATTCAGCACTAATAATAAAGAAAGACACACTTTTTCCTCCTGCATGGATCCCCATCACTCATGGGGGATCCATATTTTGCAGTTCAGTGAGGAAATCCCAAGGACTCCTACAAGGCAAGTGACTAAACCCCAGCACAAAACACACTTAATTATTTTACTTAATTATCTTGGGCATACCCAAAACTGTAAGCTCACGTACCCAGTCTGAGGCAGAGTCAGCACCCATTCTGGGCCACAGTCAGCCTTTCTGCTGACAACAGCAAGAGCAAAGCCTTGTGTAAAGCTCAACAGCAGCAAAAATATTTATCTCATGAAAATATATGTTTTCCTAAAGGCACAATAGTACAGTCTGAGCATGGGATTGCTAAACTTGGATATTAAGAAAAGAGGCAATTAACTTCAGACTTGAAGCACTTCTAATACATATTTACTGCCTCTGTCTGTTTAGAGATTCACTTAATCAGACCAGCTTAGATTGCACAACTATAACAGAGTGCACACTAGCCAAGTTTTCAAGTGAAGATGGGGGAAGTCTCTAACAGACTACTTTTATCTCAGACTCCTCCCTGATCCTATTTCTTCCATCTCTTTCAATGCAAAGGAGAAACTAGGAAGCCATGGACTCAGTCTGAGAGTATCCAGGAGCACCAATGGATCAGAGGGCCATAGCCCAACTAAATCACACTGGTGCCCTGTTGCCATGCATCCTTTGCAATGCTGTTGCAGGGTTCACTGTAGTCAGTGAACCTGCCAGCAAAGGCACTTCGTACCAGCATAACAGAGGGAAAAGGGACAATGTAGTGAGCTTTACTGAGGGGCTTTGCACGGTCTACCAAGTTGCTAGGGTTCCACTTACCCGCTTTTGTCGTAACCTGGGCCCCACCAGCTGTCATGAATTCAACATTTCCCAAATGAAGTGTGCCAGAAAGAAGTTTGAAGATGTCTCTGATTTCTTCAGTGCTGAAGTCCACCACCTTCATGGCAGTCTGTGCAAAACCACACAGCTAATGTTGGCTGTATGTACAGCCAAGTACAATGTAACCACCACACTCAGTGTAAGATGTAAAACTCAGAATTATCGTCACCATGAATCAAAGTGAAATGGGATGGCAAAGCACCTCTCTTAGCTCTACATCTGTCAGTGATCTTTACTGTCTTCCATTCTCTTCTACATTTACTCTATTGCCATCCAAGGGAGGTGGCCATATGCCCTGTCCTCAAGTTGGAGTTTGCAGCTGCCATTGCCAGCCTGCCACAGGAAGAATGGGTTTGTGAATATGCAAGGAAATCCGCCCCTGAACACTGGCAGCACAGGTTACAGATGTTAATGGATTGCTTCCACATTCTCTCTTATTTTCCTCCCTGAAGGACGTATTCATATAATACACTTATTTTACTCTGATCCACATAACCCCCTTAATTTATTCTAGCTTAGAATAGTAGATTTATGCAGCAAAATTTAAAACCAGGCTTTCAGCATTAACTGCTAGAAGGTTAGAAACAGGCTACCAGATCATGAGGAATTATGGCATATTCCCTCTGTCTTAGTGCATACATGTGAGCCAGGGTTCTTGGGGCATAAATTGACTTTGAGAAATAGGACCTAGTTTTCATGCATTCACCATGTCGGTGGGGCACTCTGGGGTTCTAGTTCCTTTCTTTCCTCCAGGCATCTCCTCAG
The DNA here is from genome assembly GCA_013396735.1 of Grallaria varia. NCBI lineage: Eukaryota > Metazoa > Chordata > Aves > Passeriformes > Formicariidae > Grallaria > Grallaria varia. The sequence goes on along the minus strand of VWZG01010105.1, from coordinate 286,700 downwards.
CTGAAGTATAAATGTCATGTTGTCATTGAAATCTCTGCTGTACAGGAAATGTTTCCTTCCCTTAAATCACACCTAAGCAGGAGCTATTGAAATCCTAAACTGACTCCACTAGCCTTGCCTACCTGGTTTCACCTACATTATTAAAGTCCTCAGGCCAATAACCACTTACCAAATAAAACATGAATTTGCACATCCATCCTGCTAAACCCATAACTTCTGGTAAAGTTACAGATGTCTACTGAAATCTGTGTGGTATTTCAGAATACGCCATTTGCAAAGATGATACAACTTGACTGGAATATTTCTGGAGAACAGTACCTTCAGATCAAACTGTTCTGCTTCTAATTGTCAATTTGAGGTTTCCTGCATCTCATTGCTTAGGAGGCTCCCAGGACCAATTATAGGGTTGAGGGGAGGGATTAGGGGGGTGGGGATCGTGCTCCCCAAAATTCTCCATCTTTCTAAATTATTATTTATACTGACTGTTTCTCAAATTCCCATTTCTGTACACTAAAACCACATTTTGAGCCTTTTTTTTACCATAAACAGGTAGAGCTGAGTTTCAGACTTGTTGAACACCCAGTTTTGGCTTAGGGCAAATATATTCTGCCTGCGAGATCTAGACCATGCAGCACGTTTAGTCCCTGAGATTATGCCCAAAAATTCAGGAGGAGTAAGAACTGGACTCACCATGACCTTGCTGAACATCTCTACATCATTCAGGTTCTCATCAGTCACACAACCAGACTGGTTCAAGTAGCGATAAGTCTCTGGCTCAGAGAGGGAGAGGCTCTCTGCAATAGAAGGAAAACGAGACAGGAGAAAGACAACAACTTATTTAGCAACCAGCCTTTTAATTCTATGATCTTGGTCCCCCCAAAACTGTGTATATTTACCACAGGGAGAGTTCATCTGAACTAATCGCATATCTCTCAAAAGCCACACCTAGACAGGGAATGCAGTGGGGAGGGGGAAGAGGAGGGTATGCTGCAACAAAGCTGGCAGAGGGTATGCAAAATTATTTAGAACAGTCAAATCCCAAACTGCAGAGCTGCAGAAGAATATCTTAATATGGAATTGACTCAGGAAAAAAAAAGTTCTATCTCAAAAAAATGTACAGAAAAATAGCATTAACTATACGCATACACTAATTACTTCTAAATTAGGTATCATCACTTGAGACAGTGTTCAGAGAGTCACAGTCAGATTTCTGAAGACATAGTGCTGAGTGGCAAAAACTGAACATAGCTCAGTTCCTTCAGTTTTAGAAGGAACACAAAACTAAATGTAAAACCAGAATTAGGTCCCTGTATGTATCTGTAGTGCAACCACATCTTAAATACTATCTGCAGGTTTGATCTCCCCATTTGGAAAAGAACGGAAGATAACTAAAAAATCAATGGAGAAAGAAGACAAGGATGATCAAGAGCCAAAACCACATTACAGATAAGGAAGTGAAGCAGCCTGGGACACCAGCTTGGACAGCGAGGTGGGGAGGAATAGCAGATCTGCTGAAGAAAAGAATCTGTTTTGTATGTTTTACCTAAGTACTTACTGATAACCATGGTCCCCACTATTTCCCTTTCCTTTAGATTGATCTCTGAATTGACCTATGTGGCCGTTCCTGCACATACTCCCTAAAACTGAAGCCCTACTCCTTCCACTCTGTCAGGCCCAAATTTTCCACCCAATTATCCTAATATACAGAGAGCAAAAGCATAAAGAAATTCCTCAGTCCCCCAGAACCAGAGTGCAACAATAACATGTCCCTGCCTGCCTATCTGACCTCTTCAGCAAAACCAGCAGTGCTCAGCAGTGCCTGGACAGGTACACACAAATGTTGTTAAGGGGATGCTGTACAAGGAAGAGTCACCCAGAGTCTGCAGCTGCCACTTTCCCTGCATGCCCTCTTTCAGACCCACCTCTCCCTTCCCCATGTACAGAGCTAGAAACCCTTTGTTTAGACACTACGCATGTTTTCATTCTAGTCCCTCCACTACAACCCTGGTTTTTTCTAGTTCTTCTTTCTACTATTATCTATACTGAAGGTTTGTTGTAAAAGTGTATCTGCCAGTCCAACCTTTCAACTCCTGCAACAGCTCCCCTCAGCAACTGTATCAAGACTCTTTACCCTTCCTCCACCTCTAGCCAGTTTCATTGCCTCATCACTTTGCACAGACTTCCCTCCGGCTCACAATACCTTAAGTGTCTTTTCCCATATACCATTTCTGCCATCCTCAGCCCCTTTCTCTCAACTCCCTTTTCTGTTTCCCACAAAATCACCATATGGCCTTCAAGAAAAAGCTACATATCAAGTACCTGAAATATCCATGCTCTAACTGACTTAAACTTGCTTCACAGGCTGGACTGGAAAGAGGACAAAGGCATATCCTATAAAATGAAATTACCTTTCTGCTCCCCACTCACACCAGCTAGCAGAGCATAAAAGATGTGATAATTCCTCTCTCCAGGGTTCTGGTGGACAACTCTGTTCTGAAACAAAGAATACAAGAGCAGCCAATCGAAAGAGGTTAGACTTGTGGTTGCAAAGGCGAAGAGAGGACCAGGATACAAGTACATCTCCAGGCCAAATGCACTAGAGGGGCTTCTTCCAGTTTAGTGATGGTTTTGTCGAAATAAATTCTATATCAAGATATACATGCACATGTATTCTATATCAAGATATACAGTCACATGTGGCTGGGCAACTGAGCATGTACTGACTTCTCTGTACTCAAGAGCACACACATGGACAAACTGAACCTTGAGATCTGGCATTGCTCTTCAGTGAGTTCCTGAGTCCAAAGAAACCTACAACAGAGCAGAGATGCCTGCATTTGGAGTTGTACTCCATATTCCTCTCTGTGGAACTGAGTTCCCAGGTGGTTGTTCTCTCTCCCTTTCCCCTCAGTAAACAGATTTTTCTTGGGGTCTCTCTGTAATGCACAGAGTTTATCAAAGACAGGAGAAGAGGCTCTGATAGATACAGAACAAACATTGTTCCTCTGTCCCTTCCTCATTTGGGACAGTTTCAGCAGTAACACTTAAGGAGCTAGTGTCTACATGCTGTGATGGAGACAGTATCATTCAGGAGGTGATCTGCCACTGCCACGGCATACTATGGGGAGAGGCCTCACCCAGCAATCAGTAGAAGTGATACTTACCTTTTCCAGTAAATCTGAACAGCAAGTTAAGGAAAAACCAGTCAAGTGACATATGCACAGACTTCTTGATGATTGGCAAAGAATCTCCTAGGCACACTGGGACTGAACCCTGTAACAAGCAACAAATCGTTAAATAACTGACACTTTGGAAAGGAGGTAAAGACTGGTCCTAAACATCATCTCAGATCACCCCTTCTGTACTCATTTTCCAAGGAAGTATGATGTGTCAAAGAAATATTTAAAAGGGCAGGGTCAGATAGAGCAGAGGCAACGTAACAAAGGATGAGCCACATTAGGAATGCCTAGAAAGATTAGAGACCACTCTAATCTGAAAGTCTGTATTGCACGCACCAAGTCTTGCATCAGTTCTCATTGCTTCTGCAAGAGACCACTGTCTTTAATCTACTGACAGCACAGAGAGCAGAGACTAAACAATCCAAGCCTGCTATTTACAACAGTAGTAAATTCATCTGCCTGCTGCTCAAGTGGAAATTGGTGTGGTTTGCAGTCATCAGTAGCTTTGAGCATCAACATCAAGAAATGTTGCCAGGGCAGCTTTACTGGCCTCATGTAGACAAAAGATATGTAAAAGCCTTTAGGAGAGGGGTACAAGGCCATACACGGAAAAAAAGTCATCATGGCACAACATAATTTGACTATATCCAATCTTCACTATCTTGTCACCAGAACAGGCTGCCCACAGAAGTGGTCATGGCATCAAGCCTGTCAGAGTACAAGGAGCATCTGGACAATGCTCTTAAGGCATACCATTTCATTTTAGGTAGCCTCGAGAGGTGGAGGGAGTTAGACTCAATGATCCTTATGGTCCCTTCCAACTTGAGATATTCTGTCATTCTATGATGAGTGTTGCAAGGTCCACTGGAGATGGCAGCCCAAAACAGGGAGTCATAATTCTCCTCTGCATCCAAATATTCTGCAGAATATATTTATTCTTAATTTGGTCTCACTTTTCTTGATTACAAATTCAGTGGCAGAGCTAATATAAAGGAATAATTTTATGGTGAACAAACATGATACAATCAACACAAGGGATCTTCCTAGGTAGGAAAATCCAGGGTTTTAAGTAACAAGAGTTGAGATTGCCAAAGTGAAAAGTCAAACTATGTCCCCACCTAATGCAGTACCTAGACAAAAGTCTTCCAGAGTTAGGTGCTGCAGAGCCACAAAACAAACACTTCTTCCCTCTTTAAGTTGCAAATTTGCCCACAGATATGAATTGGCTTTGGGAAATTGTGATGAGGGATTTCCTGACCACACTGAACATCTCCTCATCTCCACTCACTCCAACCATTCCCGGGCCATTGAAGAAAAGGATACAATCAGTTACTCGGCCTCCCTGGATGTGTCCATGCTGAGAGAAGTGCAGCTGGATGAACTTGCCAAAGCGGCTGGAGTTGTTGTTATAAACTGTCTTGGCATTTCCAAAGGCCTCCAGAATGGGGCTGCAGAAACAAGGCAATAAGGATATGATTAGTGATGGGATATCATTAAAACAAAGCATGTGCCCAGTCTTTTGACATTTGCACAGTGTGCTCTGCCATGAGAGATTAATTTGTAACAGCACCAGCCTGGACAAGCTGAGAGAGCTCAAGGGCAAGGCAGGATGGCAAGAGCAATTTAACACACTGCTAGATAAATTTTAAACCTTTGCAATTGGAGTTAATTAAATCAGTCTCCAGTTCCTATGGGCAGCTGGTGCTCACACTGTCAAGGGCATTCCCCGTCAGTGTGGCTTCAGGAAAGGAACGGTGGCAAGACCCAGGCAAGTTGTGTCTTTAACACAGCAGCATCTCATGAATGGGATATTTTTTTCAGGATTTTCAGAAGCATCAGATATATAGGGCAGACACTCTGCAGCTTTAAACCACATACTTCTATATTTGTTCTACCTTTTCTATTTCTGCCTTTGAAAGAGAAGACGGTATAAGCCATCTCTTAAAATTACAAGCAAACATCTTCAAACTAACAAACACAGTAATAAAACAATTAATTTGGTACTGAAATTTGGTACTGGAACACACAAGCCCTTGTTGCCTAAATCTTGCTTAGGCTGATAGAAGCCACATGGTTTCCAAGTAGAGGGACTATACACACAATAGATTTGTAAGCTACATTCTAAGAAAGCCACATCATCCACTCTAGGAGAAAAAAAAGTCTTGCGAGTGTTTGCTAAGGCAAAGCTGTGGCTGGAGGAAACACTCAATAGCCTTCAGGAAAATTCAGGCAGTATTTTTGTAACTCATCTCTTGAAAAAAAAATCACCTTCAAGCATAAAAATTAAAATTGCTCTAACACATTACAACTATAGAAACGCCAGTTAGAGAAATTTGTGTGCACAGATCAGGAGATAAATTCCTTGCCCTGGAGAATTTGAACTCTAAGACCCACAACTCTGAAATGTAAACAAGGACATTGCACAGGAATATCCCACTGAGCAAACCAATGCCATGAATCAACAAAAGTAATGGGGAGAGCCAGAAAAAGGAAGGACAGGGTTATGTTATATGACCACCACAGTTGCAGTGAGAGTGCAGGAACCAGCCAGCCAATCTTTATGGCTGTAAATCATGTTAAATTAGATAAGAAAAGCCCAAGGAAATATCTTTACAGTTTAGTTTGGCAATGGGCTCACGTACATGAGTGCTGAAGTCTTTCAGACATAGCGGAGAAAATAAGCAGGTGGGTGTCTGAGGCTGGCAGCAGTTGCAAGGCAGAGGTGAGCTGGTTTAGTCAGGTACGAGGGCAGGTGCCTGGGCTGAGCAATCTGCCCACACCAGCAGCACATCACAACGTGGCACTTGATGCAGCAGTGAACTGTGAGGCAGAGCAGTGCATCAGGAAGGTGATGCTGGCTGCTCAGCTGGATGTGGGCACGGTGTGCTCCAGGATTCAAAATGAGGGGGACCAGTTTCAGCCAGCAGGGCAGCAGAAAGCAAAGTCTGGAATTTAGAAATGCTGCACCATATGCAGCTTCAGTATTCAGATGCATAGTTGAAAACAAAAAAAAAAAATTTGAAGACTTGGGGGATGAATACCAGGAAAGGTGGCTATGCTGTCAGCAGTGGCACCCAACATGGAGAAGGGAGCTTCAGAGAGAAGCAACCAAGAAAAAAAGCTGAAAGGAAAGTTAGCAGAATTTTTAGTGAACGGATGGATATTTTCAAGAAGGAAAACAGACCAAATCAACAGTGCCAAAGGAGTTTTCAGAGACTGATTTATGAGCAATACACCAAGTATGAATGTTACAACACAAACAAATGATAGAAAGCTGATGGAATACTTTGCAATGCTGTCTGAAATTAAGAAAGAATCCCGCATTGTTCCTTGGTACGTGCTGGGCTGCAAAGATGAAAATCTGCCATAAGCCACCCCAAGGAGGGCCACTGGCAGAGCAAGTGAGCTGAACTCCAAACACAAGGTAGGCTTCATAGAAGTGGCAGCAGCTTCTGGGTCTTGGCCAGGCCTTCAATTTCTTGTCTTCAGGGGAAAGGTGACAAATCAAATTCTCTTGCACTCATACTGCAATAGCTCTAGTAGCTCACGTAGCACTAGAGATGTACAGAGAGCGGGTCGCAAGCCCTTACTTCACTCCAGCTCAGGGCTGTGGCACCTTGCAGACTCAGAAATCACCTACCCACCATCATAAGCTCTCTGGACCACTGCCAAGTTACCACTTAACTGCTAAGCATGCTTGAGCCTTCTAAACTGCTTGCCTGAAAGCAGATTTTGCAGATCTTGAGTCATGACTGTACTGCACTTCAGAGCTTTTTACAATTTGTCTATGTCCCTGGTAAAATCTGCACACCTGCAAAGTATAAATCATTCAACAACAGTCCCTCGTGCACCAGGTCCAAGGGCAGCAGCCCTTCTGCTCAATGTTGCTGTGCTTATAAGGATCCTAAACCCCACAACGCTCTCGCGGCTGCCATACTAGACACTGCAGGTCTGCTTAGGCTATTTTCACCACAGTTACCTGTAGCTTTTCTGTATCACCATCTTCCAGGAAACATTCCTTCTCTCAACTCTCTGAGCCCCGAAATATGCTACTTACATGCGAGTCACTTTCACACAGACAGTTCAAAGGATTTCAGCTTATTCCACAGTTAGATCCTCTTGCAGATATCTGATTTACTCCCCTAGAGGTTTCTGCAACTATTACAGCCTCCAACTGGGACCAACCTGCAACCTCAGTTTTGACAGTACCAAACTGCAGGACTCCCAGCAAGGTTCTCCAGTCCCAGGCAAGACAATCTTGTGCTGAGAAAATTTGTTTAATTTAATTGATTAAATAGAATTCAGGTATTAAGGAAAAGGAGGACACATGCAATAAAACAGCCACTTAAGTAAATATTTTTCCTCCCTCTTCCCCAGGTTTATCTAAAGTCAAACACCTATTGTCCTTCTTTACTAGTCTCCACTTTCATTTTTACCTCAGATTACACAGTCCCTCAAAATTCCCCCCACAAGGCAGCACAGGAACGCGGGGTAACACGCACAGGACTGCTCCTTACTGTCATTCTTTGCTTTCTCATTTTCTCTGCTGCTCTTTGCCTCATACTGGTTTTCCTCAGCTGCACTTTGCTCCCTCAGGTTTTCCTGACACTTTCTTCATTTGTGTCCCTGTTCCACTGCGGATCATCTGCCCCTCAGGGGTGTCCCTGTCCTTTCCATGGTTCCTCACGGGTGTCAGGACCTCTTTTGGCATGAAAGATTTTCCCCAGAGCATGTCTCCATCCCCTTGTGGCTGCTGGTTTCTCTCCCAAACACGCTTGATCCAGCTGCCATGGGCTTCCCTGCCTTCCTGATGCCTTGTCAGGGTTTAGGTGGGTGGTGGTTGTTCCCCTGTACCAGTTCTAGTTGAGACCAGCTGTGACCACTTGGGGCCCTTTACAGCTTCCATGGACATTCTCCATAAAATCACTTGCATAGACAGTAGGAGAGCCGCAAGGTGGTCCATGGGACCCCTGAGGGCAAGACATTCCAGCAGCCTGAAACACATGGAGGCCAGGGGAGAGCAGGGACTAATGGAGGAGACCAGTAGTCAGAGCATGACACGACCGCACTGTGAGGACAGCCACACCAAGAGCTAGAGCATTAATTCTTTGGATGCCACACATACCCCGTGCTGCTGTTGGAAAGAAGCCTAATCCATCCAGAGATGGGAGAGCAGCCAGGTGAGGCCTCCCGGTGACACCATGACCTTTGCATTTCCCTGACGGGACACCGCTCAGCTCTGTGATCCTCACTGTTCAGGTCTGGCTCCGTCCATGGCCCGGCTGCCCAGAAAGAACAGCCTCCTCAAAGGCAGTGCCCCCCGAAAGGCAGGCTGACCCAGCACGCTGGGTGCCCATGATGGTGACTGTACCTGCTTTCCAGGATGGCTTCTTCCACACAAGTGCTCTTCTCAGACACAGGGGCCCCGAGGGAGGTCTGGCTCATGGCTGACAAGAATTTCAGCAGCAACTTGGTGCTCTCAGTCTTTCCAGCTCCACTTTCTCCACTGTTAAGGAGAAACATACATCTCATTCACAAATCCAGGACAGGCAGAGTTGATGACCATCCCACCCACAGCACAGAAGAAATCTCTAGGAATAAATGTGTGGCATCTCTGCTGTGACAAGTAGGGATGAGGCAAAGGTAGGGAGGATGGTGTGGATATTTAGGCAGATGCCAATGCAAATGGAACAGCGGGAGCAAGGCATGTGATGCAGCAAGGGAGTAGCTGGTGCTTAATTTCTAACCTTATCAGAACACACTGGCTGTCATGACGCTTCCACAAGCAGCAGTAGCACTCATTAGCTGTGGCGAAGATATGGGGAGGCAGCTCACCCAGCCGGTGCTGTCTGTACAGGTCTATGGCATCCACACTGTACAGACCAGGGATGGGTTTGTAGGGATTTACTGATGCCAAGATGGAACCAATGTTTGTCTATGGGGAGAAAACAAAACACATCAAGGAAATAAAGCTCCTGAAAAAAAAAAAAATATCACGACAAACCCAGACCCTGAAATAACTCATGGTGAAGGGAGAAAGCCTAAATAAGGATGTTGGGCTTCAGCAGAGAGCTCCTCAGTTTGGCAAACTATGTCAAACCCCAGGGAAAGGGCTGCACAACTGGGTATGGATGGGGCACTCAGAATTTTGCTGCTTTATAATATTACATCTTATCTTGTTGTCTTTGCTTAATCAAGCTTACAAAATTTAAAAACATGAAGCCATCTTCATACCCAGCTACCTTGCACTGTGCTTGAAGCTGAACAGCACAGCCAGGACTGAAGGAGTCTCAGGAGATACCTCCAATGCCTCTATCCACAGTCTTAAGTGGAGGGGGCTTGGCAGGGTTCAAGAACTTCCTGAACAAAGAGGTGTTACACAGACACAGACACACACACATGCACATACATGTGCAAAGAACCACTAAAGCATATAATTTTATTTCTGCTGAAAAATGCTGTTTGGAGCAGCTTAAATCATTTTGTAAACCAAATCAAAATTGACAGCTGAAGGTGAAGCTCTGGATTTCAAGTCAAAACATTTCTATATTTTCTAAACATTTTATTTTGAAAATATTTACTTTGGAAATCTCACAATTCAAAAAAAAAAAAAAGAGGTAGTAAGGTTTAAAATAAAATACCCAGAGCCTAATATTGAATTTCAAATGTATTATTTTGTGAAGCCAGAAGGAAAATAATTTTGCTTTTTGGGGCATGATTTTTTCGGTTCAGCCAACCAGCTCAAATCCAGTTATTCTCAGAGCTGCAGTTCAGAGCAATGGTGCCGCCTCTCTCCTAATGATGGTTCTGTAATATGGTCAATATCCAGCTTAAATCCTGCTGCTGGTGCAGTGGCCTCCCTCGCAGGAGTATCTTGGACTGCTCTACTCCATGAACACCCCTTCTCAGCAGAGGTGACAGCGGAAATGCTTAGATTGCTGCAGTAGGTACCAAGCTTTGTGGTCAGAGACAACATCAAGTATTATTTCCAAATCATGAGCTACGAGTCACCACATACATATAAAAGCATTTGAATGCATCCACTGGAGAAGCTGTAAATTAAACTCTCGGAGACAACAAAAATGTATTCTGCCAAATGAAATCTGGGGCCATAGCAATGCCAAGCTCTGAAGCCAGAAGCCAGACTGATAAGATGCTGCAGTCACCAAAATATTTAAAACTCTTGACATATAAAAGTCAAGAGATTATTGGGGGAGGAAAATCACCTAGGACAAGTTGCATTATCAGCATGAACAGGCTATCATGGAACAAGTCCTGAGGATCCTCTGACATGGACCTTTGTGGGTAGAAATATAGCTCATTGGTGATGAAAGCAATAAGCAAGCAGATGATCTTTGGCCAGATAAGTGGAGAGAAAGAGGAAAGCATTGAGCGAGAAAACACAGATTGGAGAAAAAGCATTGAACAAGCAGCTGAGGAACAGACATTGTCCAGAGACTACAAGATGGAAATGTCCATCCTAACTCTTCTCCCAGACCTTCACAGCATCTTTTCCTCTCAGATGTTTCGTTTTGTATTTACTATTCCAGTTTCAGCTTTCCCAAGGAACAGAGCTCCTTTCCAGAGAACTTCTGGAAAGTCCTTTCCAGAACTTCTTCCAGTTCAGCCATCTCTTTCAAAAATGTTTCTAGAAAACTTTTCCATCTCCAGTTGCAGTTTCCTCATCACCTGCATTCCTTTATAGACAATTTCTATCCACAGTTTTTAATAGCAGTTACATTTTGCATCAACCATGTACATAGCAGCTACTCTATTAGCAAAGTGATTGCCTGCTAAGAAGTCTCCAGAGCAGGACAAGCTGCATGTGGTATGTCTACTTGTCAAGACAATAAATCCTACTTGTATAGTTAGGCATGGCATTGATCAGGACAGCACAATATGTGGCAGTACAGCCCATGTCTTATTTATACATCACTCACATTATGTTGGGTCTACTTTTACTAAGGAATACAAGAATTACAAGAATGAAGGGGGAAGATGCACACCTAAAAATTGCAGGCTGTTGCTGTGCTCACATAATTTCCTTAAACAGTTTGGTACAGCTTGAATAGTATTTATCTAGAAAACAAAAGATGCTGTTGAGCTTGTACTGCTGTAGTAAATTAATTATGGGTACTACAGCAGTCCAGATATACTGCTACCTACACTCCTTATCAAAAAGAATTGCCTTTAGGAGCCCATGGTAGAATACCTCCAGGTATACAGCTCAGAGCTGCCCTGACCTTTTTCACAGCAGCTGCCCAATTCCCATTCTCAGTTTTCCATCCTCTCATTAATTATTTGTATTTTTATGTACTTATTTTTAATACTAGTTATCAGTATTCCAAGTTACCCATTCCTTTAGATGAATTTGTTTTCCAGAAAATTTTACTTCTCACTAGTTTCTGATCTCCCGAAGTTCCTTCCAAATATTTTTGATCCTAACTGATAGGCATAACTTCTCTCAGCATAGCTTCAGCTCCAACCTTAGCCTACTACGTTCTATCTGTGGAGACCACTGGGAATGATATTAAATGAACTGGAGCCCTGCAACATTCATGGTATTCACAGAGCACTACAAGTCATTAAGTGGCACTACAGCTGACATTCTCAATTTGTGCTTAAACGAAAACTATATGCAGCTGGATTATGCCAAAAACTCACAGTGATAGGGTAAGTGTAATATTAATGTCTGCACTGTAGAAATGCAAGACAGCACCACTATGGTTTGCTGTCCGCCAGGTCAGCCATTAGGTCAGCTCAAACATATACCCTAATACAGTCCCACTCTGAGGTGGTGCTTACAATCCTTCACTGGGTTCTTCCCAGTGCTTAACATGTTACAGAGGTCAGGCCTCTTAATACATCTCCAAAAATTTCAGACCTGAGGTGCACAGCTGACTTGCACGCACTATGCAAAGGCAAAAACAAGGTGTAAAGGTGTTTAACACCTTTACGAACAGATGGACAGGGCACAGAACTAATGCTGAATAAGAGAAGGAATGACACATCAGGACCAGAGGAGAGGCTTAAGGAGATACAGCTGTTGTGACACTGTCCTGGTGCTGGTGTTGTGGCACTGGAAAGGGAGAGAATCCTGCCATTTTAAAGTGTGAGGAAGAGGAAACAGGAGGAATATATCCAAAAGGGCCAAGAGCTGCACAGACATATAGCATGTGTCAACCACAGGATAAGAAGAGCAGCAAGGCTATCAAAATAGTGTGTGCACATGGGTACTGTCACAGGGTCACAGAGCTGTGTTGATAGACAACAGGCAAGGGGGTCTACAGAACAAAAAAAAGAAAAGAAAAAAAAAGATAAAAAAGACAATTTGCAGTCTCCTCTGCATCCACTGCAGGAGATGGTTCAGAAACAGGGTCACTTTACTGATAATTTCCTGGAATATAGGTGCATATGGTCTGGTTGCCTTGATAACAGTTGCTATGCAACACAGAGATTTACATTTTTACTGTCATAATCTGAAAAACTCTGTGTGCACATAGCATGGACAAGCAAGGTAAGAGTAAAGCAGGCTAAGGCAGGCTTTGTAATATATCCTCCTTGTCCTCTCCAAGTCTCAGCAGAGTAGTCTGCCATCCCAGCACTCCAGGGATGCCTCGTCCCAGGGGTGCCTTTCCTCACAAATCCCTTTCCTGACACTTGTCTCCTTCCTGAGGGCCTGAGAGGCAAAACAGGAGATGCTTTGAGTATTCAAGGAGTGCAGAACAATTAAAAAAAGTGACATCTGCATGTAAAAACAGAAGAATTAGGCAACAGGTTTGTGTCCCTAGCTTTGTTAGGCAGTAACTTCCTCTGTCTGGATCAGGAGAGATACTCAACAACAACCTGTGTACACTGCACTTTCCAGGCTGCTTGGCCATATAAACCACTGAACAGCCATAATGGGGAACCTGGGGAACATGAATGACAGCTCGTCAAACAGATGTTTACGGATGATACAGAGCTGTGCAATTACCACAAAGATTAGAGGTAAACATTTATGGTTTGGAAGTTCTTCTAGATGCAAAGAGGCCCCTCTGGTAGGGGTAGTATCTCACAGGGATGACGGAGTAGGCAAGGCAGAAAACCCCCTCCAGTTCCTATCCACATGAAACAATACTCAAGAAACAAGGCTAACATCAGTACTTCAATGCAAAGTGGCAGCCCTGAAGCTAAACAAAAACCATTAGCCAGAAGGGATGTGGCCCAAGCTGAGGACTTACATAGATGTTACCCTGTTGGTAGCGCTGGTGCAGGTTAAGCAGGATGGCAGCTTCATGCAGATCTCCCAGCATGGACATGTCTTCTACCCCATCAACACTGGTCTGGTGCATTGGCAAGACCTTTTCCCTGGAAAGGGAGGCCTTTGGGTACTGGAACACCTGGAAGAATGGAGAGAAGGACAAACAAGCTCATGAGACCTGGGCACGTGGTCTGATCACCTACCAGAATCGTGCACCTTTATACTTCAGCACTGGAAAAGGAAATGAGTATGGCCCAGATCTGCTCCCTATTTTTACAGTCATCCTTCTCTTTTTCTCCCTACTTATCTGAGCCCTCTGGCCAGAAATCATACAGCATATTCCCTTCTTGCCACAGAGTCAGTCTCTCACCTTCACTACAGATGGACAAATCAATGAAATCCCCTTAACAGGAATAGGCCACCAGCCTCCAGCTGCACCCGGCTGGACAGGTATTACACACTGCACTCATGACTGTGAGTAACAGTGGCAGCTGCTCCCAAGAGATCAGGAAGAGTCTTTCACAAAAACCAGTGTCTCTGACTGTGGGAAAGTAGAGGCAAAGCTTATTTATATTCCAGGTTTGGCCCTGCACTCTCCATAGAAGCAGCCAGAGAGCATCTGGGAGAGGTTGTCATGTCAAGAGCAAAGAGAAGCAAAGCAGATAAGAAGCCAAATAAAGTAGTGACATCATGTGTGTGTGCTGGCACGTATGCATATGAAACAGCTTTCAAAATATTTGCACAGTGACACCTATTAACTTCCATCACTGCTCTAGGAAGTACCCACTTCTCTCCCTGTGCAGTTGCACTCTTCTTGCCTCATTGCTGCATCCTTCTTCCTGCTAAGGCTTCCTCCTCCTCAATAACCCACTCTTCATCTATCAGGTCATCTTCTTCACCCTCTTTCAACACAGCTGAGATTATGTGACTGTTCCGCTCCACCACAGGCATATCCCAGCCCTTCCTTCCTCCTCCTCAAGCACGATGCTGGCATTTCACAAAAGTTATTTCAGTTGCTTCCCACTCTTGGATTCAACCATGTGCCATCTCCCACCCAGCATCCAAAGCTCTTCAAGATGGTAAGACCCAAGACAGACAGATGGGAGACTTCATACAGGCAGCCTAGAGAAGGAAACTGGTCCACAGTAACCCTTCCAAAGAAACTTGAGCCTTTCATTCCTTTCTGGGGCTCTGGTCTCTACCTCATTTCCATCCCTGCTCATCAGCCCTCCTGGGTGACAGCAAGAAATTGACGGGCTCCACGGAGAATGAACCATCATCTATAGTGTTGATCTAACTGGTTTCTCCTGTCTGCTTTTTGGTGTGCTCAGGCTGCCGCAACTGCTAAGGAGAGGCCATCCCTGAAGCTGCAGGCTGCAGACAGAATGAGGTCACCCTGCCCCCTCCACTGAGCCACCCTTGTGAGTCCCTTGCAGGGCACTCACTGCTGCAGAGCACTGCAGGTGCCCAGCAAGCACCCCTTCTGGGCTCTGAGCCAGTGCAGGGAAAGGATAACACAGCACAGCATCCCTTTATGAGATTGCCATGATGCCTGAACAACACAAACAGCAGCTCTGTTCTTAGAGGGAGCTGGAGAGGCTCACCTCCTGAGGTGTGTTCATCCCAGGTCTACCCAGTCTCACCTAATGGGGCAAAGACTCAGTCTCTTCCACTGGCAGACTGCTCCACTGCCCAACTTTTTTCACCATCTGGGAGGCTTTCAAAATACACAGTTCATGTCCCTAAACAGTACAGAACAAAGCCCATTCCAGAAGACAGGCTCTCTCTCCAGGCCTCTCTGGTCATCTCCACACCACTTTTGCACCTGGGTATCAGGGGGATATAACTGCCAGCAGCAGCACCCCAACTCTGCAAGCATGGCCTGAAAAAAACCACATCTGTGTTTTATTCCTTCTTCAGAGCAGAGACCTAAGGGACTTTCACAAGAGAAGTGAAGGACCACAAAGGGAGAATGGGACAATTAAATTCAGGAGTGAGTGCAAGCTGCAGATGCACAACATGAACTGGACTCTGTCAGGAAAAAAATCTCTTCCAAACCATGAGGCAGCAAATGATTCTGGCTCTCTCTTGTCTGCTGACTTGGGCAAATTTTGGAAGGGGACAATGAGAAAATGGTAAGACATTATCTTTCCTTATATATGCCTGGCACTTACTCATTTACCACTGCTTTGTCAACACTTGTGGCCATTTGGGCCAGAAGAGAAACATTAAGAAAACATTCAGAGAAAAAGCTGAGTGGATAAGTGTCCTAAAAGATATCAGGCAGACGGCAGCACCTATGCCAAGAGGCTGCTATGCATGAAAAGTGATGGGTCAGAGTTTGTTTCCTTGCTCCTGTCGACAGCATGGTAGAAAATGGAACCTTGAAGAGCCACAGGAATCCTAAACACACAAGTCAATGAGTAGTAGGTGTTAGATAAGCACTTGTTAAACCTGTCTTGAGACACTTGGTTGGTGTTACTCAGTCATGCCTCTCTGAAAAACAGTCTAGTCCAATATCCATAAAGAGTTAAGCAGGTGCTCTGGCAGGACTGCAATGAAGGTATATTAGGAGTGTTGGTTCTGGTATCCTCCAGACAGAAACACTGCAGAGGTGAAATATACTCCCTGGAGGAACAATCTGATGCCACACTGACATGCCTGCTGAGGCCAAGATGTCACCTGTCTGTCCCTGAGGCTGCAGAGGTTCACCTAATGCCCTGGCACATCACTGCACCTCTTGCAGCTCACCTTTCCTCCGGCAGAGGCTGGGGCCTCCTGCCCCACTTAGATTTGGGAGGTGATGTCTCTGTGCCTCCGGAAGGCACTTGTGACATGTGGTAGTGTTTTCAGATCTTCCCTGGCACTGGGAGAATGTTGACTATTAATTTGCTCCCTGCCCTCCAGGGTAGAGAGTAGTTTCCAGTCTCTTTACCACTACCGTAGGCTGTAGGGATCATCCACCGTGTTGAAGACAGACACATGGTGGTATTTTGTTCCCAAGTATGTGTCAAAGTGGCTTTCTTCAAGGAGCTCAGAGGTTTGAGACACAACCAGGATGATGCTCCACCCTTAGAGCCCAGTAAGGAAGCTTTTGTCACCCCATTGCTCACTTCTGGACCCTTCTAGCAATGTGCCAGGAGAGCAGTTTGGAAGATCCTCTCCATCACCCTATTGCAGGCAAGGTATGCCAGGCTAGCATTCAGCACTACTGAGCTGAATATGATAGCTGATTTTTCCTGAAGCAAGTGAGAACTCAGACAAACTGATCTCTCAGCAAAATTGCTCCTGGAATACCCCTTTTCCAACAGGCTAATACATAAACCCAAAAGTTTTAAGTGTCAATAAGCAGATATTTATTATTTGGGTAGGAAAACAATCAGATTTCAGTCTAACAGGCACCTCACAATACAACCAAAGATTTCTGTTCTCTCCCCAGTGATAAACTGATTTTGCCTCAAGTTTAGCCTGCAATCAGAAGAAAATGACCATGACTCTCTCTAAGCCCCTGCAACGGTCAGGAATAAAGCAAAACTTGGCCAGCAAACAAGCCAAGATGAGGACTGCCAGCCCTGCTCACCAAGCTCAGCAAGGAAGAAATGATTCCTCCTCAAACTCAATTCCATCCATTAGTGCCATCCTGAGCATGCAAGCAAAGCTACCACCTGGCATCCAAGTTATGTTTATCCATAAAGCATTTGGCTGGTTTGTCTGGATCATGGTTTTGGATCTTTTTTCATAAGCATCAGCTCCTCCTTTCCTCCCAAAAGTCACATTTTTGATGGATTTATTGCTTGAGGTGCTTTTAAGGAAGTGAAAACAAACAACAAAGCTTTGAAGCATTAATGGACCTGTTACCTCAGAGCTGCAAGAACTGCAGGGATGCTGGGGCACAGCAAACATGAGGTCACTAGATTTAGGAGTCCTAAAAATCAGAGGGATCAACCGGCCCATCCAACCCTAAGTGAAGAAGTTTTAGTCAGAGTTTTCACCTGGGGTAGGACTGCCAGTCCCTCCTACAGGTATGAATAAATGAAGGGGGCAGGCAAGGGAAGTACACGGGGCAGCTACTGTGGGGGGCACTGAATGAAGTCTTTCAATGATCACCATGTGTTTTTGCTGCATAAGCCATAACACACATATTCCTTCAGTGCAGTGGTTTCTTGTTTTGTGGGAGAAAAAAACCACAAATCCAGCTGGCTTTTTTGACACCTGTGAGCCACCCAGCATTATCCTGTGTATATTTTCTAGCATACAGGACATAGGCTGGCTGTGGGTGCACCCACTCAGATGGCTCTAGGCAGTGATTTCTTGTGTCCTTTCAGAGGTGCCAGGCGAGCTTGGAGAATTATACAAGGCCACAGCAGCATATCAGAAGAGATAGGAATGGGAGAGTCAAAGAAATGCTTATTGTTTGTTGTGCCTCCAGAGGCTGCTGCATTACCTGTGATTCCTTAAAATGTTAGTGACTATCCAGCACTCCTAAAACAAGGCAACTCCTCAAAATGGGATTTGAGAGATTACACTAACCAGATGAAAAAAATTGTGTTTGCTAGGTGAGTTTCCATCTCTTAGAAATAAAATAGGTCCTTTAAAAAAGCAAAATTACTTCAAATCAAGCCCTTTCAGAGCAAGGCTGAAAAATATGACAGGACTGACTCTCCACAAACTTGAGTCCTAAACCCCTTTTCCCCTGTGCCCTCCTTTGTTTGTCAGGTAAGACGCTGAAGAAAACCTGCCCATTTGTCTGTAACAAAGCCTGCAGAGCCTCATTCACCAGAACAGCTGAGCAGATCTAATTACTCACTGCTGGAGGGCACAGTCCTGCCCAGTTTCCCATCCTCCTCCCAGACCAGGCACCAGTCTGACTCACCAAGAACCTCCCTGAAGGCAGTGGATAGTTTTCCCAGGGTCAGCCAGTCAAGCTGACTCACTGAAGACTTGGATGATCCCCAGAGGTCCCCTCCTACCAATATTATTCCATGAGCACTGCAGAAGATTCACCAGGGAACCACAACGAGCACAGGACTGGAAATTAGGTGGGAAAGAGGTTTGTTCCTATCACTGTTATGGAGCTCTGCTCTCAGAGCCTGGCTGCCTTGCTGAACTGTCCTGTGCATCGCTGCTGCATATACACCACTGACCCACTGCCACGTGCCCCTGACCCAAAGGGCCGACGGCAAAAGCTGCTGAAGCAGCCAGTGGTGAACACAGCAGCCCTTACAGAGGCATGGCTTGCAACAAGTACATCCTGGCAGGAAAGACTTTAGTTGGTGGAGCTGCCTCCTTCCCAGGAGCAGTTGGCCAATATACTGGTTTTGCTAGGCTGACAATGCAACTTCTTCAAAGACGACACAAGGAAAACCAAGAAAACTGAGGTGGACAGACAAATGAAGAGAACAAAAAGAACAATCTTCTCTTTTTAACCTTCATTAGACTTTTGACATCATTTGTAACAGAGCCAGCCTTTTCAGACAGAATCGCAGCACTTCAATTGATGCATTTCAACATAACAGTCATGCAAAACCAAGAAGTCCACCTTGCAACTTAGCATAGGCTACAGCCTTGTGTAAACTTCACTTACCGTGCCATAATCTGAGGTGAAGAGCACATTTCCATCGGCACACAAGCCAACAGTGCATGGCTGCAGCTGGTCCTGCTCCCGCAGCCATACCCTGGCCCCCTGCAAAAAACAGAAGATCTCCCCATTAGAAAGAGCTGGAGCCTGTGAGATCTGCACGTGGGGTGCAAACACCCAAGGAAAGCTGGGGGAAGCCACATTATTCAGAGGCTATTTCCAAGCTACAGCTGCTTAAAAATTTTAAGTAAGTGCTACTTACATTTTCAGAGAAACTGGTTTTGATTTTATAATGTAACATGAGCAGAAGAAAAAGCAGTTTTACTCAGCTTCATGTAGAAACCAAAGTAAGAAAACACCAACTTTTATACAAAAATGTCATGGAAAGACACAAATACACAGTATAGTGGGTTTGACTGTCTAAATATTTTCAAACCTGGAACATCCGGTCATTAAAAGTCATGCTATATAATAAAAATAGAAAATATAAATAAAGCATGTTTACAATTTCATACACCCACGCATCACTGTAAGTCAAAATGCTTTCAGAAATCATCAGGGCACAGCTAAGTAGATTTCACAGAGCTTTGTTTGCAAACTCTTGCAGGAGTTTCCTTTGGCAAATGACATGACTTGAGTGTTTCGCTTATGTATATATACAGTGATGTATATATGATGGTCCTGATGTCTGATGTATGTATGCACTGGTGTTTATATGGTTTCACATATGCTACAACATCTTAAACTGCTCAATGTCTCTCAAGACAAGTCTGAGCAAAAGGCAGATTTCTGGTAACACATATGCAGGGATCTGCAGGACAGGTAAATCTCATAGCTTGCCTACCAAAATAGTAGGGAAAATAAGTTTGCTGGACTGGCCTATTCTGCCCTGTCTGTCTGTAGGATCTGGCACAAGGGAAAGAACAGGAGCATGAAGGCAAATCAGGGTGAGCATGACCTGCAATTACGCAGCGTTAGGCATAACGTCACAGCACATTTCAGTTACTGCAAACTAATCAGTTTCATGTCATCCCATAGAAATCACATAAACGCTGCTTAGGTAAGTGCTGAGAAAGATCTGAAGAGCTCAGCTGTTGAGTAATACTAAGGCCATCCTGCCTTTCATCGATTCATAGACCTACTTTCTTCCTAATTTTTTTCCTGCCCCTAAGTTATTGATTATAAAAGCTCTTCCTACCCTCTTAATCCCATCAGCACCATTAGCTCTCTGCTTGTAGGGTTATTACGTTTGAAAAGATGGAATAGTATTTCTATATTACATTATACAGAATGTGGAATGGTAATTCTATTTTTAATGATTTGTTTTTAGTTTAGGTGGGTTTTTTTAAGCTACTTTAGTCACTTTAAACACTTTAGTACCCTGAATCTTCCTTATTGTAGAAGATACATCTATTTGCCAATCTCCATTCCTCCCAATAAAGGAAATGGGTTTAATGACATTAAAAAAGGACTACATAATTCTAGCTTTACTGTTGTGTTCTGGTCTAGAGTTTCCACAGCAAGCAGATTAATTTCCCCTCACCAAGTGAATGAAAAGCATCAGTGCATCTGATCAGCACCTAAACCCACAAGTGATGTGCAGAGATCACCCTCATTGCCAGCAACCAATAGCAACAGAAAAAAATTAATCTTATGTTACAGATTCAAGTTTCAAGATCCCAGAGAACTGGTATAAACAATGCATTGAATACATATTTTGAGGAACTATATAGAAGTCTTTGTAACATCCTCTTACATTTTCTGAAACTCTTGATGCTTGAGACAATGTCCTGAGACATCTGGGCAAGACATTGCCGTTGAGAAATCATCCATTTCCCAAATCACATTCTCACTATTCTGCATAAACACATGAGCAGAAACGTGTGCTGAAAGAAGATCTTTTTGCTGTTTTCACCAAAGACTCCTACTAGCACCACGGTATAGAGCAAACAGTCAGAAAACAGCAAGGTTGTGTCCAGAGCACAACAGCAGGATGAAAGAAAACCTTTTCTAAGACACTTAGTGTAAACATCCCCAACAGTGCATTTCAATGCCTTCAGACACCAGTAACCCAGGATTACATAGATGAGAGCCTGAGGCAAGGGCAGTTCAATGTCAAGAGAAGCCTACACCCTCCCATGCACACTGCACTGGATGCCACGGCATGCACACCTCAGCATTAGTGTGCTGTGACCACAGCACCCGACATGGTCTATCGCTGAAGACCAGAGGGGTCCGGGTTACAGAGACTTTCCAGTGCCTGAGCTTGGAAAGTCATTTGGAGCTAGAGGCAGTTGATAATCTGACGCACGAGTGACACTTCATGGGTATGGATGCTGCTATTTATTAGTTACCACTTAGAGGGGAAATGAGGGGAGATGGACAATGGCATCATTTTGGTATCTTCAACACACAGAAATTATCTGAAATTCCAGACTGATCCAGATCCCCTTCCCAAGAGTCTGCGTGCAAAAGCATTGACAAATACACCTAAAAGGAGATGTAGTTATTTTACACATTTTGGCACAAGCTTATGGCAGATCTTTCTGTGTGCTGCTAAGGACTGGAAGGCAATATGCTGAAGATACCAGGTGCTGTGGCACTTCAGCTGCCCAGAACTACTTCCTGCCATTTACTTTGATGTTGTAGCTGTTTTTACAACAGCAATTGCCTCTGCCCAGCAGAAAAACTGCACACAGTTATGTTGTTTCCAAAAGGAACATCATGCTGATACAGCCAGAAAAGGAACCACAGAGCAAATAATTGTTGTAACTTCTGCCCAGCATAGCTCCCATTTCCTGAAAGGCCAAGTTTGTTTTAGTGCATCTCCTTCCACCAGCCCTTTATTCTAAACATGAAATTCCCCAAGGAGTTCTGACTAAATACAGAAACAGATGGTGACACCAAAGAGACTGCCCTCACTTCACTTCCCTCTACCCCAATACCACACATCTCATTGATCAGTTGAAAGGATTAAATTGAGCAGAAAACTTCCACGAATTGCCAGTCAGCAAGGCTGAGCTTCCATGAGAGAAGCAAGAGCAGTAGCAGAGAGCACTGCCCAGCACTGCAGGGCAGTGACCTACTGGCTCTGGAGAGTTCCAGCTCCCACAGCACCAGAGATGATGGGAAAACCCTGCTCTTCAGGTATAAGAGTAAAAACCCTTCAGCTTTCAACCTGGGATATAGAAGGTCACACCCTCATCCAGAGACAAAATAGTTTAACAAAAAGAAGCAACAAGCAATCACCAATTTGAAAAGGACACCTTAATAGACAGCGTAGGAACATCAACCAGTGATGATTAACCACTTTCAATCAAATACTGAATAGTGATCACACTAGTCAACTCAACCTCCTTATATAATGAGAATAGCTCATGCCTTCCCAACTCTTCTTTTACTGGGAGTTTATTAGTGGTCTTGCTAGTGGTTTTAAAGGCAACAAAAAGAGGAGGAACCAAAAGGAAGAAAAAAGTAGTAATGTACCAGAGTTCCTATATCAAGAGTAGGTCACTTGGATGTCAAACAAACTCTGAGACCAGCATCCTCATTCCTATCCTCAATGACACTCCGTCCATGAACTGGCCTTGCCACGAAGTGCATACCAAAGCACAGTCCTGAAAACTGATCCCACACTGCGGGGTTATAACTTAGAAAACAAAGTTCTTGCATACAGAGATCAGTGTTTCATCAGTACTGGCTCTACTGTCACACCATGATGCCTTTCACTGTGGACAGTAAACTCTAAAATGTCATTTTTCTCTCTTCATATAACTTGTCACTTTGGAATCCTAGAATAAGAAATAAATAACATTTCCTGGTAGTCATGATATCAAAATTGAAGCCACAGATTTATTTGGCCTTCTATGTCTGTTTTTAAGAGAGTCTGAAACCAGAAGTTCTCTCTTAAACTCACATGCCTGTATCTGCATCTCAGCAGATGAAGTATGCTGTGTTGGCAGGGAAAGAATAAGGGAAATCTTGCACAGCTTCTCACACTCCAGCCCCAGGGAAGGGGCATAGAGGCAGACAGGCAGTGCACAACCCTTACCGCAGTAGACATAAAAGCAGAGGGTGTAGACACCAGCTACACTCTCCTCATCAGTTATCCCAATAGTGAAGGCAGCAAGGTAAGCTCCAGAGACCAAGACACAGAACTCTGTACCTGCAGGTGCCTTGCTCTCTCCAGGGCCTCTCAACCCAGAAGGAGGCACATTCAGAGACTGACATGAGAAAGCCCCTACTCCACAAGTTATCACTCATCAGAAACAAGTCTTCATATTCTGTTCTCCTTAATTGTGTATTCTGGACCATCCTTGAATCTTCATGTTCTCCCAGGACATCCTCTCTCTTCTGGAAACAGCTTCTTCCCATGCACAAGCAGGAATGAGCTGCCCCAGCTGAATGTGATGAGAAAGTAGTGCTGCCTCTCTCCAAGTGCACTCAAACATCCCATTGCTCCTTGTGCATCAACCTACACAACTCCCAGGAGCAACATGCTCAGCAGGGCCTTACAACCAGGATCACTGAATCAACTTCCCAGGGGTTATTCAGAGAGGAAAAGCATTTGTGGTTGGAAGACACCTATCAGTGTATGAAACAAGCATAAAATTGTTGGCTATTTCCATTACAAGATGTTTTTAATGTTTTCTTTGTGCATAGCTGTTTCAGCCTCCAAATCTACCTACAGACACAACACTATGAGAGGGTCTTGCAGTGCCTTGATTTAGGTAACTATCCCAAATCAGCCCCTCTGCAAAGGTCAGGGATGTGTCAAAAATGTACACCCTTTCACTGAGAGTCACACAAAAATCTGTGAGGACGCTAGAAGTTTTCAACAGTAAGTACTATATACATAATATACCTTTATCCTCCTAGCACACTGAGGCTGTTCAGTGGGTAATGGGCATCCAAGCCTCGTGTTTTTTCTGGCAATGGATCCATATGCTCCCAGGTTTGGAAAAGACTCATTGCAGCATTGCGCTAAGCCAGCTCTCTTTCCTCAGTGGGCTTTGCGGTTGTAAACCACGAGGCAGAGACAGGGCTAGAAAGGCCCTCGCAACCCAGACAAAGCCGGAGTCAGGTTTCAATAAATGCACTTTTCAACAGATTGATCTAGATGATCATGAATAAGTGATAGGACAGATATAAAGAGCCTGAGCTAATGGATATAATATTGGTGGGGAGGGGGAGTCCCTGACACCCTAGACCCATATGATAAAGAATGCAACCTTGCTGTTTTTCTGATGTCAGGCTGAAACAAGGCCATACAGTCAGTTCCTGGATTATATCTGATCAGCAAAACCTGGACCAGCTGCTGAAAGGGAAGGGCAGCCCAGGAGGCCACAGGTAAGAGAGAGAAGTAACAATAGCTCAGTTGGTAGAAGCCAACATGGAGTAGCTGAGAAGAGGGACAATACCTGCAACAACAGTAGGGGTAACAGAAACAAAGTCTATTTCTTGTAAGGCACAAGGATGACACACTGCAGAGCAAAAACGAAGTGGATTGCACCTGTCAGTCCCATGGCTCCCACACAGCAGCCCACTGAGCCTAGGCAGCCTCTGCAAGCCATGGGTCCTGCTGCTCCAGAACTGCAGCCTAGGCTGAGCTATGACTCATTTTAGTTTTGCCAATTAGCAGCCCCATTCCTCACTAATTAGGGAGCAAAGCCCTCAGTCTGCCAGCAGCTTTGCAGAATAGCAGTATCAGGAAAAGGTTTGTGTATTTTAAATCATCTAAGAGCAGTTTGTCACTTCTGGTCACTGATGTATGTGCACTGCTTCCCACTCCCCTTTTGCCTCCCCCTCCCATCTGTTCTGTTCCTCTCTCCTCCCCCAGTTTGGCTGCTGCACAGCTTCTCTTCTCACTCTCCACCACATCGCCCAACTTCAAATATCTCTCAGGAAATGCCTGATCCTTGGAGGTAATTTTTATTTTCTCAAAGAAACAGCTACCCACAACAGCAACCACGCCAGCTCCTCACCATGGGAGTGGAGGGAGCGAATCCCCAACTGTTTCTATGTACTGCCCTTTGCCAGGAGCACAAGGTGCACAGACAGGAGGCAAGTGTGAATCCTTCCACACTTGACTGTATGCTTTCTAGTCTAAGACCAGCTGCTCCCCTCCCTGCAATTCCACTGTGGGCAGTGGAGTCACTCCCCTTCTCAGGTGAAGCAACAGTCCCATGGAGTTTGCAACTGCCTGAGAACGTCTCACCAGCCTTGAAAATTCATAGTAAATTTAGTTAAGTTCATATTGCCTTCTCAATAAGCTCTTCCCCACCTAAACTTGAATTAAAATTAGTTGTTGCCTAGGCATGTTACTCCTGTGAATATCTACAGATGAGTATTCCTGTCACATCACATTCAGGACTACAGTGGCTTTCCCGCTGTAGTCCTGAAAGAAGGAGGCAACATGGCAAGTGCTAAATCCCAACTTGGCCCTAACAAAACTTTTACTGACCAGTTGGCAGCTCCAAACCGAGCAAATGAAAAGGTATTGTTGCCCTGCTCTCAACTTGGACATTGCTTTAGGTCTCCTCTCCCTCTTTCCACCAAATATATAGTGATGCAGCTTGCTTGCAGCTCCCCCTCTCTCTCAAATTCAGCCAATGGCTTCAAGGGTGAGGCTGGGCTGATGGACAGTCAAGAAGTTTTCAAGGTTCACCGACTACAGCTCAGGGCCTCAGGAAGCCACAAGGATACAGTGATCTGTCACAGAGCCAGCAGCTCCAGCATCATGCCTCCAAGCAGCCACAATGCAATGCTTTCTGTAAAAATATCAGATGAGAGCCCTGAAACAGCATTTTTTCTGCAACATTTACGCATAATTTGGGATTATGTCCAATACCTTTCTGTATCTTGTCACAACCTTGATTTCAATAATCCCTTGCCTTGTGGGTGTTCCACCATCTACTCCCACATGACACAGGAACGTACGCTTTTAAACCAGTCTCATCATTGTGAAGAAGAAAAACCTTTTTTTCTTGTGGTCAGAGGTAGAGTAACAGAGGAGTTCAACCCACTTTCTCTGTCTCATCCACTACTTTCTTCTCTTTTGCCATGTCCCCCATTATGTGTCACTTCACTAATAAAGTAATCTCAGGTTCTTTAAACTCTTCACGTGAGATATTTTCCTAGTGTTTGATTGTCCTCAGTGTCCTTCCCTCAAACACCACACAGAAAGC
This sequence comes from Grallaria varia, assembly GCA_013396735.1. NCBI lineage: Eukaryota > Metazoa > Chordata > Aves > Passeriformes > Formicariidae > Grallaria > Grallaria varia. The sequence continues at coordinate 260,513 of VWZG01010105.1, read as the reverse complement.
AAGTGGAGTGCCTCTGAGCTGGGATGCAGTGCCAGTCAATCTGAAATACGAGGGAATGTGGGGAAAAATAGGAGAAATGTAAGAAAGAAGTTGGGAGACCGTAAGAAAAGAAGAGTCTGTGTTTCACTGTTTTCTAAAATCACTAGGGACAATAGCGTGTGCCAGTAGTAGCACCCAGCTACTAGATGTGGATGGCAGCATCGTGAGTAATGACGGAGGCACACAGAAGTTTTTAACGAACACCCCTGGAAAGAACCCCTCTTGCATCATTGTGATGCTGATGTGCTTTCCCATATGTTAGTAAACGGAAAGAACATAAAACATTTTATAAATCAACAGATCCAAGAGTTCCCAGAGATCTGCCCAATAAAGTTTCTCACCAGCTGATATTAATTTTTTATAAGTCTGGTAATGCTGAGGAAATTCCAAGGGATTGAAAGGGTCAGAGCCTAAATCAGAGTGATAGCAGGATTATCCCAAGTAACCATGGGTTGCTTAGTCTGAGAACCCCAGGGAAAACACAGAGGTTTTGCTCTCAGCTGTTCTATCTTAAGGATACTCTGGCTTTAATTGGTGTCCAGTGCCAGTCAACATGTAGAAACAAGTGCAGTCAAAAAAACTTCTTCCTCAGCATCCAAGCATAAGAGATAAATAGGACAGTGATTGACGCTCCTGGCATCGCTCATGTAGAACACAGCATTCTAGTAAAAGTCAGTTCTTGAGCAAACAGCAGCAAAAGGATCTCAGAACTGCTGTTATGCATGGGGAAAATCCTGACTAATTGAAGGAGTTTCTGACAAATGTCTGCAGTGACAGGGTCAGCACTATTTCGTATTCTCATCAAGGACCTAAAATCAGTACTGGCAGGACTAGCAGATGCTAACATCTGGTAGATAAGCAAGTACCCACAAGGATGAGACCATCAGAACAGTGTGGATTCCACAGCTCACTTGTTTGAACAAAACGGGATTAAAGTCCAGCCAAACTGAAAGGTCATCATCAGGAGAGAAGGAATGCAAGCAGCACTTCAAACAGAGGAATGTCTTCTGGAAAGTCACAGACCCAAAGAGGATTGTGAAGTGCTGAGCAGAAACTCCCGGGACATTTGGTTGAAACAAGAGTTAATGCATGTCTGGGATGTATAAGCAGGAGTAAGGAAGTTTACTGCTTACTTATGCTTTGAGTGAGAAAGCAGCCTTCCAGAGACATCATAAAAGGTTCAGTCATTTTTTACTATTCAGAAGGATCCCTTGTAGTGCAAAAGTACTTGAAAAAATGTTAATGTCATTATGTAGATTTGCCAGGGCTAGGGCTGCCCTATCTAGCCCAGACACTGATAGCAGGGGAGTGTGTGGCTCAGCATGGGCTGCAAACCTCACCTCTTCAACTAACTACATCCTGCTGAGAGGACATGGCTGCCAGCAGCACTGAGACCCCTGCTCTGCTATCTCCTGCCTCACCTTTGCCAGCAACCCAGAAGCAACCTGGCACCAGAGAATAATTTTTTGCAGACAGAGAAGTTATTTGGGGCAAAGCCACTCTCACGAACCAGAAGAAAAGTAGGACCCAAAAACGGATGGATCTGCCAGACACTTCAGAAATGAAGCAGGATTTATTTTAAAACAAGGTTGCATAACCATTTGAAGAAAGTGCAAAAAGCGGGGGATCCTCCAGAAATAAGAAGCCTTTCCAGAAAGTGTGATTCAGCCAAGTCTTCATCATTGGCTCAAGATGCAGGTAACAGGAATAGACGGGACTAATACACCACCTTGGTTCTAACCCTAATTTCCACCTTCTCATCAAATGTACTGATCTCTGTATCTACACGAGGCCCCACCACTGGTTCTGTTGCTGCAATGATTATTGCACTTGTACTGACGGGACCTCAGAGTCCCCCGGACACTGTGCCAAGCACTACATGGCAGACAGGCCCTCCATAGGTATTCTTCCTGGGACTTGGCTCTACAGCACTGCTGAACTGTGGGCAACCTCAGATGGAAATGAGGAGGCAGAACTGCAGAGTTTAGCATAACTGGAGGATAACCAGGAAATCCAGACTCTCACAAGTTTCAGTCTTAATGATCACATTTAAATAGTTTGCAGATTCTCCTTAAAGTAAAATGGGAAACAAGAAATATTTGTGATTATTTTGTTAAATAAAAGTGTGGCAAGAAGTGAAACCAGAGCAGAACAAGGTGGTTTTTGAGGCCACGATGGGGAAGATGCACGCTGGCCGAGGGCAACATGGCTTCCCTTCACATGGGGGCTCTTGAGAGCCTACATCAGCCCACTCTCTCGCTGCTGATGGGATCTGACAAGGTCACAGTTCATGCAGTTTGGCTCCAGATGAATGCCCTAAGGAGGGAGCTAGCAGGACTCCCTCTCTTCCACCAGTCACTTCTTCACATCACCTTTGGCACAAGAGCTTTCTTCCCTGCAATTTCTACTCCAGAACACGACAGTCAAACTCTTTTTTCCTACATCTGCTTCTTTATCACTCCCAGTGGTTTGGGGGAGATGCATCTGGGATGGATGATTCTTCATGTCAGAATATCTATGCTACACCAGCCCCATGGATATCTTCAAGGACAGTGGTACTTCTTTTTAGCTGAACCATAGAGACTAAGCAGAGATGGGTTGGTCTCTTTTGTATCGACAAAGAGCGGATTACATATAAAGGATGGAAGAAATAGTCAGCATTTCTCTGTCTCTTCCCAATCTCTTTGGTTCTCTTCTCTTCTCTAAGAGGTCACAATACTCTCGATAGACTAAGAGGAAGTTGTCGGGGAAAGGAGGTAAAGCCCATGTTCCTGAGGGGAGGAGAGAAGCTTGGTAGGAATACGCCTTCAAAGAGCAGGCTCACAGATAAAGAAGATGATTCTCTATGTACCCTTTCTTTGCAAGATGGTATTTTCCTAAGCCAATGGTTAACACACAGGCACTCAGCTCACTGTTATCTGTGAAGACAGCACATCAAGCATGGTCAGCATCATCCAAGTCAGCTGAACCATTTCTCTCACCTCAGACAAGAGTCTTTGGATAGATTCTCCAGGACATCCAGCCATGCTTCTCTTTCACAGGAACTCCACTTTCTCCCAACTACAAGGAGCATGGGAAGGGCAAATTAAGTGACTGAGAAACCTAAACCAGCATGCCATGTACAAACCCTTCCCACCCAGCACAATCTGGGCTCCTTGTGGACACTGGTCTCTGAATGATGCAGCCAGACAGCTTCAACCAAAGCCTAAAGCTGGTGAGAATTGCACGTGCAACCAAAAATCACACCAGTCCTGTACTCGCTACACCTACAAGTCAGATAGGCCCCACACTGCAAAGATGCATTCATTGTCAAGTCCCTTCAGTTCTTCTCCTTACCCACGTGAGCTTACACTGAGACTAAGGAGCCATTAGATAGTGAATACAGTTGAGTGTCATGTGGTTGACAAAAGGCCACACTTTGTAGACTCACTGATGGCTTTGTGGAGTAGCCAGGCACTTCTCACTTGCATCAGGTAGTCAGCAGTCGGGGCAAAGCTGCCAGAGCAAATGAAACCTGGCAGAGCTGCTTGCTCTCCATGTCAATTTGGGGCCAGAAAGCAGCTCAGATGCATGCATGGTGGCAACTCGAGTAACCTTTGTACTCCTCCATGGACTAGATGCTGAGGCTCCCTCCTGGGTCTGCATGTGTCCATGGGGCAGATGGATCCACTCCCTACCTCCATGGCAGATGTTCCACGTGACAAAAAAGAGAAGGGCTGTAGTCAGGGAAGGATGGGGAACAGTCAGTGAAGACCATGACAGCTGTAGAGAGGACAGTTCTGACCATCACAGTCATGCAGGACATAAGCACAGAATCCCCCCCTCCCCCCCCAGCATGTCAGCAAGCTTAAGAACATCAGGGGATTTATTTTACAACACAGATGAAAAGCTTTGGATTTCACCAAAAGAGTGATGAAGAAAACTGTCTTTCATGTTGCAAGAGGAATGAGGAAAATGCTTTCTAGGCCAGTGGCACGTGAGAAGGAGAACAGCACCTGTGACTCCACTGGATATTGCTGATCAGTGCTCAGTGCAGGCTGATAACAGCACTGTGCCGGCTGGTCACTCCAACTGGAGTAGAGAAGGACAGGATGGGAGAAGCGTCTCCTTTAACCTTGGGCACGACATTCCTGCTCCTCGGGGGAAAACTGGAGAGCGAGTCATATCCTCTGTGTCACCCCACATCCTGCCCACACTCCAGACATGCAGGGAAACCATCATCTGTCACTGCACCACAGCCCTGGCCTCCAGGGCCCCTCCTCCCTGCCTGGGCACAGGACTTGCTGCAGCAGCCAAGAAAGGAGATGGCAGAGCACACACACCATCTCAGCTCCTCCACTCATACCCGTCTGAAGCAAAGGCATCATCCATCAGATCTCTGAGACATGCTGCACAGTAGTCCTCAGACAGCAGAGGCACACACCTTTGTGCTGCACCACTTGCTTAGGATGAAGACTTTCTAATCTGGCCTGCTTTGCACACTGCAGAGGAAGAGCGGTGGCAGCACACACCCTGTCGGCTTGTTGTCCCTGGGGTCTGCAGGCTGAGCAGGGCACAGCACATGGGAAGCCCTTTAATAGTGTCAAGTTGGCACAACTGGCCAAACTACTTCCCCCCTTGGCAGAGCCTGAACAGTAAGTAGGTTGAACCCATCACTAAGCCAGTTATCACAGAAAAACTTCAAAGAATAGGAAGTCCTTTGGTCTCCAGCATGCCAAAGGGGGAACCAGGGGAGCTGTGAAGACCCATGGCATGCCCACCTAACCCCAGATACTGATCACATTGCTGAGCATGGTATCTAAACACTGCAAGCACAGCATGGGAGCCTGCTAAGGCAAGACCAGTAGCATGCTGGGGTTTAAGCTATTCATTATAAGAGATGACATGCATCCCCTGGGACAAGCTCATTTGCTGCTGCAAAAAGAGGTGAAGCAACTCCCTTCTACTCAGGCTTTCCCTCCCACCAAGAACCCCCATGGAGAAAGAGGAAGAGCAGCTGGGGTGCAGCAAATGCCAAGCATTCCCACTCTGGGGAAGTCACATTCCCTCTCTCCCACCCCCACTGCCTTTCCTGCAAAGCAAAGCTTGATGCTTTCCCATACACACTCACCCTGGCTCTCCAGCATTGGCTACCTTGATTCATCAGAGTTTAAGCCTGTGATTTACAACAGATGTGGGACTCTTAAGGAGACTTTGACTTCAGGATTTCCCCCAGGTCCTTCCCTGGAAACCTCTGTTTCTCCAGATAATGGCAAAATCATGCCTGGAAAAGTGGAGCTGGACAAAGTCAGTTCTCTGATGGGTACCACTTGTAGAGACCTGCACCTCTGGGCATCCCCTTTCCAGCTTCCCGTTCCACCAGGTGCTTTAGGCTCCCCGGTGGCTACTCCTGTTGCAAGAGGCCAGGAGGTTTCTCCTGACAGAGGGCTGGGCAAAAATACTCTGGTGAAAGGGCCCTTTGGGAAACCCTGGTCTTCAGCTGATTAGATACAGATGGCTCGTGCTTCCAGGAGCAGCAGGTTAATCAGTTAATGGCTGAAGGATGCTGGGCGATGTGCTCTGCATGCTGTGGGGCAGCGACAGCAGCGCAACCCCAGGGCAGCCACTCCTTCCTCGCTGGGGCCAGATCTGGGAAAACATCTGTTCTGATAAAGAAAGTGCTTCACCAGGGAGGGGGCAGGCCCGAGCCCATCAGCTGCTCCAGAGGGGCTGCTAGCTCAGCGCCGCACCCCTGACTCGCAAGGCCAGACACTGGGGTTAATGGTGTGGAAACCATCCAGGTGTTAGAGGGGGCAGATATCTGTTGCCCCAAAGAGGAGGCCTGCAGACCTCAGACGCAGACCTTAGGATGGCCCTGTCACTGCACAGTGAGTGCCTGCCATGCTCACTGCCGGCGCCACAGGCACCCCCTGTCGCCCTCGTGGTCACTAAGGGCTGTCCCGGCCTTGCACACACCCGTGCCTCAGAACCAAAGGTATCACCAGGCTGGGCTGGAAACCCATATATGCTCAGGAGAGGAAAAGGGCAAGAGAGAATTTCGGGGCGTCTGAGCTGTGCAGAGTACCTGGCCCCGCACATGCAGTCACTCGCTCCCCCCATCAGCACAGAGCCCCGCATGGCTGCGCACACACCGCGGAGGGCACCGCGGCCAGCGGTGGATCCGACCCGCGGCTCACAGGTACGAACGAGTCCAGCCCCGGAGCAGCCGTTCTGCCCGCCGACCTGACGGTGTCTGGGCAGCAGCACAGAGGGACAGGGGACTCCCTTGGTACGCTGCCCGGCTGCTCACCGGCGCGGTGCCCCGGTGGACAGCCGCGCTGTGACACGCACACGCAGGCAGGAGCAGGCTCCGAACCCTGAAGTCGCTCCAGAGGATTAAAGAGCCGGCTACGGGCAGCCATGACTGTCATGCGACAAACCCTCTCCTCCCGCAAGCAGCTCTCGGCCGGCATTGCCTGGACCACACATCGTTGGGGCTCCGGCTCCCGCAACCCCTTCATGCCCCCGCACGGACTTGCCCGGTAACGCGGCGGGCTGGGGAGCGCTCGAGGACAAACCCCGCCGCATCCCAGCGCTCCAGAGAAAGTGC
>VWZG01010105.1:210588-253726 GCA_013396735.1 Grallaria varia | reverse complement strand
GGCTGCGGCAGCGCCGGCCGAGCCTGTGCCGGAGTGTTAAGGAGCCTGGTGAGAGCGGCTGGGAACAGCCCGCACCTCGAGGGTGGGGTGGCGAGAAGGGCTGGGAGCGGGAGAGGCCCGAGCGGCCGGTGCCACCCACGGGCATGCAGCGGGGACAGGGGAACCACTGCTGTACACAGCCACAACAGCCAAGTGAGGACCTTTGTAAGGGCAACTGATGTCACCTGGAATAACAAACATTTTGGGTTCGGGGTCCCTTCAGCAGACCTTCACAGCACGTTAATAAGACCTTTGACAGGAATCCCGGCAGAGCTTGAGAATGAGATCTCTGAGATCTGGAACAGCTGGTAAAGAGCAAGAGACTGGACAAAGTTTGTCCAGATCATAGTTCAAAGATAGAACTCGATCACAGATGGAAGTGTGGCCAGATCATAGCTCACAAGTGCACTGTGAAGGTGTTTCTTGCCATCAGAAATTATTTCTTTATCCTGAAAGAAAGGAGATCTCATGGAGGGGGTGGGGGAAGGTGGTTTTTGGTTTTTGTTTTTTAATGATTATTATTTTGGTCCATAATGTGGGGTTTTTAACTGCTTGAAACACAGAGAGGGTTCTGAGGTAGATGGCAGGATCTTGTCCAACATCTGCCACAAGACTTTGGCCACTGCTTAACCTGTGATGACCGCCCCCACCACTCTTCCACCTTCACTATTCGGACCTTTAGGTAAAGTTTCCTGATACATGAGTCACTGCCAATGTGTCCTTCCATTTTGATACCAAGTCACTGAGAGCTATCCAGGACATGACTATCCAGCCTCTTTTGTACTTGTGCTGGATTAGTTTAATCTACACCACTTTCCCTGCCATATGAAAACATCATCCGAAACAGCACCAGAAGCCTAACTGCAGTCCTTATCTCACATCTAATACTTCCATCAGCAAGGCCAATTACCCACGTTAGGAGGGGATTAGATCAACTCAGAGTGATGTGTCCTTGACAGTCCTCCTTAAAGCCACACATTTGTTGTCAGGCTTTTTCTGCCACAGCCAGCTTTCTCCTCACAGGAGGACAGTTCCTCCTCTATTGCTGCTTCTGCAGACAGTTTGGGCTGTTCAGCCTCTTCATTCTGGCTGGTCATGCGGGAGCCGTGGAGCTCCTCATTGCCACACAAAGTTGAGGAGCACATTTCTCCTTTGTCCTCTGTCTGCCTGCCTGTCAGCAATCTCCACCATCAGGCATCTCCAGCACCAGATGTCATTTCCCAGGCTTCTCCGGAAAAACTTTGCCCATGGTTTCTGTCATCCAAGGTGAAGCAAGGATCCCACCTTTCAAGTAGTGAGGTTTTTAGTATTAACACTAGTGACACCTCCTAAGAGGGAAGCAGAAAGTGGCTTGACTTGGTCCTTCGAGAAAAGTAACTTTCCAAACTATTCAGGCAATAAACATTGGATTCCCCAAAGGGAGCAGCAGTGACTGATGCTGTAAGCCCTGTGCTCTATCAGCCTATAGAAAAGGTGGCAAGAATACTGACAAGAAACTTACACCTGATATTTGGTCCTTTCTGTTACAGGATTAAAGCACTAGTCCTACATTCATACAGCCCACCTGGAAACTGCAATGTCTGAACTGTTTCCTAACTGGCTTTAGGTGCTGCTCCTGGGAAGGGGTGACTACAACCATCTGCTTCTTCACAGAGCTTTGATAAGCAGGTGATGGCTGACTTGCTATCACTAGCTGGCCCAGACACTGCTATTCCTGCGTCTGGCACCTCAGGTCTGCCACCCCTACCAGAGCTGTTGGACACATCAGCAACACTGTGAGCACAGAGAAGTCAGTAAGGGTTGGCATGGGCCCCACTGTGCAGCCTGAGACCCCTTTCCAGCCCATCAGCCTGCCCTCCTTCCCCTGCCTTGGGGCTGTCTTCTTCCCAAGCCTGTCACAGCAGTGCTGCTTTTGTGTTTGGTAGCAATGTCAGCCATCCAGTGAACTTCCCACCCACCTGTCAGCCCAGCTGCAGATGGCACAGGAACCAGGGTGCCATGGTTGTTTTCCTCTGCTTGTCAGCAGAGTGCTGGGCTCTGATAGAGGAGAGCCATGGCAGGCAGGTGCCTGTGGGTCTGGGCTATCCCTGCATCTATGAAAGGAGCAGCCTTCTGGTGCTGCAGGCAGCAGGGCCCCGCACCCAGCCGTGGCGGTGGCAGACAGTGAGTCAGCTTCCTGCTGGGCTTTCCACACTGAGGGAAGGTCAGCAGAGAACTGGCAGGAACAAGCCGAGGCAGGAATTCCTCCTGGACACCAGACAATATCTTAATTTCCTCTTCTGCCACGGGTCTGGCACATGTCGGGGGTGGGGCAGGCAGGCCTGTGTGCCCTGCTGTGGGTGGCAAGCATCTGCCAGACTTGCTCTCCCATCACCTGCAAGGGAATGAGCTGTGACACCTTGGCTGCAGGTGCCACCTCCCCAGTGACTCATCAGAGCTCCACTCCTAGGGTAGAGGACTGATTTCCTTCACCATGATTCCTGGGATGATCTCATTTGTGAGAGTCAACAGCAGAAGCAGAATACCTTGGAGCCAGCCGAGGGCACTCGGAGGCAGGAATGCAGGAGGAGGGCACCCAGAGGCAGGAATGTAGGAGGAGGGCACCCATGCTCTGCAATGTGTCCCCACCATCAAAGCCCCCACTGCCAGGCCCTGCTGCTTTACTAGGGCCACCAAATCCCCCTTTGCCCAAAGCACAGGACAGCCAGGAGAGTCCTCCTTCTCCAAAGGGAGAGAACTACTGAGAAGCAGCAGCCAAAAATTGGGCATGATGCCTGTGGCCAGATTCGGACAGACTACCAGATGCCGAGGCACTCTTCTGACATAGACTGCACGCATGCAAGGGGAATGAGACACACAGTACACAGAGTAGGCTGCACACTGACCCCGCAGCTCTGGCCCTCTCCCTATTCCAGTTTCACAATTCCTTGAAATCAGCTTATAAATCAACTCCTGAAGGGCAGTTCCTCCTTTCTTCCATTCCCAGTCAGTGGGTAGCCTGGCCATAGCTCAGACTCAGACAAGGTCTGGCCAGGCCAGCTCAAGCTTGGGCTGCTTGAACTCAGTGCACAAAGCTGGGGACCTCTCCTGCAGCCCCATCCCCTGCAAGGGGACGATGGTGATGATCAAAGCCACTCCAAAGCTCTCCCTGCCTGGAGCTGTTCTGAGGCTCTGTGACAGGAATTAGCCCAGGCTCCCTGGGGACAGGATCATGTTTGTACCAGATGTGTCCCTGCTCCAGAGGAATGTGATTAAGGATGTCTGGAGAGGCTTTCACAGGGTCACACCAAGCACTGTGGCACCTGCTCCCCCAGAGAGCAGGAGCGTGACGGGGAGCACTTCTTGTAGGGGGTGACAGTGTGGTGTGGGGAGCATTTGTCTGTCCTGGGCACCCTGCTAGCTACTGTCTCACTTCAGCCACCATCAGCAGTGAGACCATCTCACTGCAATGCACTGTGCTGCATCTGCACACTGCAGAGCTCAGGCCAAGGGAGACTATATCCCTGCTTAGTCTGATCACAGCGGGAAAAGCTTCTTATCCCATCCAGCCACAGGAATGCCCTTCAGGACTGCCCTTTTTCTGCAGGTCAGGAAAACAGGATGTCATCTTCATTTTCAGTCTGAGCACAAGAGGAGAGAGCTGGAGCAAATGGGCCTAGAGGGTGGATGCTGGGAACATCCACCCCACTGTGACCATGTGCTACCCTTTGGCCTCTGAAGCATCCTCCTGAGCTGCATTACTGGGACCAACACTAGCTGGGACCCTCTACCAGCCCCATCTGCACTTGGCTATGCTGACAGACCAATAATCAGGTAGCTCCAGCTTTCTCTGCAGATAGCAGTCCTGGTCTCGTTCCCTCAGCCCAGCCCTTCCTTCCCTTCCCTGCCACATCCCAGGGCATACATCCAGCTCCTGGTAGTAACAAACTGAGGTTCCCTGCCTCTGCTCCCTTCATGCTGTTGCTGGATTGCTTGGGGCCAAAATGTATCTGCTTTTACACCTTGGTCATGAGAAAGGCAGTCCTGGCGGCAAGATTGCTGAATGAAGGAGCTGAGCTGCACAAGGCTATAATTACAGTGGGAGCATGTGGGGATGAGGCCAGCCGAGCGCATCCACTTCATTTCCTCTCCTATTAAGCCTGCCCTGCTTTTGTTTGACCCAGACCAAGCCTTGCTGTTAATGGTGTGGTGCTGTGGAGGTCACAGATGATTCTGCTACAAGCAGACGCGTGGATTCTGCTCAACTGAATGTACAAGCAGGGCTTTGCTCACAGATACCATTACTACAGGATTCATGCTGTAGAAAGTGTGTCAGGCAGCTGTGGTGCAGGCGTTTCCCAGACTGGGCTGTTTTACCAGACATGGGGAGCTCTCTGTCTCCAGCTGCAACTAAAAACACAGGCAAGCAAGCAAAGGGGTTAAATGATGTCATATCACTACCCTTGGCTGTGGCCAAGGTTTGCTGATGGGTGCTGTTAGCCAGAGCCATGTACGTTTCTTCTTCCTGCACAGTTTCAGCTTGCAAAATTATTTCTGTTCTGAAGGAGAGAGCTCTTCTACTCTCTGTGCCCCTGCAGCCAAACTGATGCCAAACCCTGCCCTGTTTCATTGTACTTGTCCCTTCTAAGATCCCAGGAGGCAACCTGAAATGCTGGGCTGCTGGGATAGCAAATCCAAGAAACAGGTGAGGCTGTGCTAACACCTCCAAGACTGAAAAGTGAGTGCAGCCCCAGTTTAGAGCACCAGTAGCTGGTCCCAGTGTCTGGCCATCTGTCTTTGCTGAGGATGAGAGCCTGGCAGAGAAGGAGCCAGCTGCTTCCCAGCCTCTCTCAGACCCAGTGACATTTCTGTATTCTGCATCATGGAAGGGGGAGACATCCTCCAGGGACACTGGTCTGATGGATGAAGGCAATCATCCAGCTGGGCTCCAGCAGAGATCACAAGCTCCCTCCTTCTCTGCAGAAATCACAAGAGGAGGATTACCCTCCCCTCCTGCTCAGTGGCAAGATCACATCTGGCAGCCCAGAAGGTCACGGAACAATGTGGCAGGAGAGATGGGAGATGTTGTTCAGTACTCAGCATTCCTTGCTCCAGCTCCTGCATGGCCCCCTCTGAGCAAGACAGGACACCCATGGGTGCCAGCCTACCTCCCTGCCCCTCTCTGCATGGAAGAAGTTTTGGTAGTCACACTTCAGAGCTCAGGCTGAGCCTCCCCCATGCCCACCTCACAGCAGCATTGCCCCTTTCTGCATGGGAGCTCATGTGAGCCATCTCTGCAGAGCACGACACAGAGGCTTCCGAACAGGTGCACCCCCGCTGAAAGTGTGCACGCGGACAGGGGAACCTTGCATGGGCACAGGAGAATTGCCCCAGCGCTGTCCTCATTCACTTCTGCTGAGAGACTCTTTGGGGATCAGTCCCAGCACAGGCACCTCAGAGAGCCAGAGGGCTGGAGAGCCCTGCAGGGACGATGCACTGGGAGGGACAGGGCAGGGCCACAGGGCAGCAGGCAGGAAGCGAACCACCCAGGGCGAAGGAGCAAAGGCCAGAGAAATTACAGGAGTACTCACTTAGCTTGAAGAAACATGCTACCCAAGCCCGTGCCCAGGATTCAGGCATGCCTGCAAGAAAACTGTCCTTTGCAAAGACCTGTGCAAGGGAGAGAGGCTGAAGGGAGCTGCATCTCTGCCCTGTAATTCTGTGGCAATGCCTGTGGGCCTGGCAACTGGCTCTGAGAAAGGCTGGTTCCAGCATGAGGGACATGTCTAATCCTGCTGTTCCCATGGTGAAGAAGGTTTGTGACCATGCCTAAGGAGGGCAGGTTCTTCTCCTGGCAGACAACAGGGGCCAGCTCAGCCCTTTCGCCTCTCCCTGGTGCTTCTCCTGGGGCTGGTGAGTCCCTTCTTTTGAATGACATGGAGGGGAGGTGGATGGAGAGCAGAAGGAGATAGAGGGCATGGGGCTGGGGCCATGGCAGGGATGTGCAGGGTCACCAGTGCTCAGCAGTAATTGCTGGTGGTCCTCAGCATCTGCAAGAGCAAACAGGACCCTGGAAACCCTGAGCTGGGGCTGCTCTTGTGACTTCACATGCAACTATCATCCCATCAGCATCAGCTCTGCTCTCTCCAAACTGATGCAACTCACATCTGAACAAACCCACTTGCACTGGGGAAGGCAAATGCAACTTGTGCTGCTCTTGCCCCTGCCAAGCACCCAGTGTGAGGAGCTCCTGCCTCCTGCCATTGTTACCTGCCCCAAGCCCCCCCCAGGTACAGGGATCACAAACCTCTCCTCATGGGGGAGAGGAAAAAGGATTTTTAGAATTTATTTTAATGACGTTTGGGTGCCTTGAAAGCGGGCACCAAAGCCCAGGCAAGGACTTTCAGACATACATGGGAAAGGGGAAACTTTGCCGGTAGCTCTGGTTCACAGTTCTGTTGTGAAAATGATCTTAACCAGCAGTTTCTTTAACTTCCCAGCCATGCAGCCAGATGAATAGGTGCCAACGGCATCTGACAACAGAGATCTGCCAGTCTCTCCTGCCTCAGAGAATAAAAAGAACTGGAGTAGATAGCTTGAGGGTACTTGAACCTGGGTGGCAGAAACAGAAACCCAAATAGTTTGCTTAAACATACAGTTGTTTAAAATAATACAGTTGATAGTTTTAGGAACAGACATTCTATTTTTAGGTCTCTGGACAGGCTTGCTTTTGTAAAGATAAACCTCTTTCCATACAGCAAAGAGTTGGGAGAAACTTCTGATAGGAGTGCAGTCCTGGTCTGGCATAAGTGAGTCCCCTGCTAGGGAGCAAGTGAACACTTGCCCCATTCCAGAGCACACCCCAGGGAACTGGAGACCTGCAGACACTCAGGATACTCTCCCCGGCCCCAGTGCAGAAGCATCCCCTGAGTCTGCAGGCAGCCTCTCAGCTACTCTCCCCACACTGCAGCAGCATTTTGTAATCCAGCATGCTCCTGGTGTGGCAGCACCCAGCAGCCTTTCCCTCCTCCTCTGGTCTCACAGTACCACATGGAGCTCATCCCTTGCAGCTCCCTTACTCTTCTTGCCCCAGCCCATCCCTGTTGCCCTCCTCCCCACTTACCCACCATCTCCTCTCTGGCAGAGTAACCAGGACTGACTCCTCCAAGCTGGCCAGATGTCCCATCCTTTTAGTAGCTCACCAGCCTTTGGTAGAACCATTTGCTGACTGAGCCCACAAGCATGACCCAAGCCAGAGACCCCCTCAGCAATCCTGCTTGCATTGCATCCTGGTGCAGTGCACCTTCCAGCACATCCAGCAACGAGGACCATCTGGATGAGCTGTGATCCTGGCTGCCTCCTCTCCACCACTGTGGCCACCCATGGAGGCTCTGTACTCTGCCCTTAAAGGGGAGATCAGCACCTTTGTGAGGCACATGCAGCAGTGCCAGGAGGGCTTTGACCTGCACAGTCTGTACCACGTGCTGCTGCCATGGAGCCCCTCAGGCAGGTGGAGAGCTGGCAACATCTGCAGAGGCTTGCCCACTGCCAGCCTGGCTCAACAAGACCAAACGTGGCCAGCAGCTATGTGAACTGGCTGGCCTCCTACCTGCAGCACCTGAGTACATTCAAGGAGAGGTTCAACACCAGGGTGGTGGTCCCACTCTGTAAGAACTTATACATGCACCAGGAACCCACTGTCTGCCCACCTGGCAGTCCCCCTTGGCATCCATCCCCCACCTGGCTGCACAGCTCTTTGCCCACCGTCCTAACTAGGGGCTGCTGCTGCAGGGGTGGGGATCCTCATCAGGAGGGTCTTCTGCCCCCAGAGCTTGCATGACTTGCATGGCTTTGCTGATGTGGGGCCCTTTTTGAAGGTCTTGAGGCTGGTGCCTGATGTCTTTTGCTCGGTCATGGCAGATCTTGCCCAGAGGAGGGTCTGTCTCCACTGCAGCAGGTACAGTCTCTCCCTGCCACTATCACCATCACTGTCACAGCAGCCAGCAGCATGGGGCAGAGCAGGGCTGGCTCCCAGCACTGCACAGCCCCCACTTTGCAGCAGGGCCCCCCAGCACCCTGGGTCTCCCCAGGGCTTGTCCAACCTCATGGTCCTGCTGCAGCTCTCAGGCGCAGGCGGCAGGGCTGCGGTGCTGCGAGCCCAGCTGCGGGAGAGCCGGGAGGAGCTTCTGGCCCTGCTGCACCGTGGGGAGTGGGCAGCCACCCTGCACGCCCAGCGCATCCACCTACTGCACCTGCAGTGGCAGAGCGAGGGGATGGGGCTGGCCCAGCCTTGGCAGAGCCCAGGTATGGGTGTCGGAGGTCGCTGGCACCAGACTGCCCTGGTTGAGGAGCTGCAGAAGAACCTGGAGCTGGAGGAGATTACCACAGCATCCTGGAGGCCGAAGGGCTGTTGGAGCTGGAGGTCAGGCCCATCCTTGTCTGGACGATCGATGTGGAAAGGGGCGTGTGCTGGCTCTACTTGTGCTCCCTGGTCTGCATAGCAGGGTGAGTAGGGTAATGCTGTGGGCCACGGTGCTGCATGGGAAGGGCTGGACATCCAAGTGGAGACATGGATCTTGTGAGACTGTGTGGAGCCATAACCATTCCAGTCCAAACTGATGGCCCATTGGGCAGCCACGTGAGGATGCAAGGAAGGAGAGCTGTGGAGTGGGGAATGGGAGTGTTTTCTAACATGGCAGAGCAGCCTGCTACTTCCATCCGACTCATCTGGATGCTCGGAGACAGGCAACCACACTGACTCCTCTCCTGCAGGTTCAGCAACGCTGCCAGGACCTGGAGAGGGTGCTGCAAGGCCAGGCACTGCCTGCCCCGCAGCACGTCCAGCTCAGAAACAGGATGGCCACAGCCCCTGTACCCGAGCGCGTTCAACCCTCCACCACATGCCCTATGGCAGTGGCCAGCCCCTGGAGCAGCCAGTGACCGACCACAGAAGCGGGACTGCTGCCTACTCCCAGCAGTGGCACCCAGGAGAGCATGACAGGAGGACACCCAACTTGTCATCATGTGGGCTGCAGGCAGCCAGAAGCTCACATGAACCTGGCTCAGCTTCTGCCTGGGAATAAAGTGTGCAGAGAACATATTTAATGAGATGTTTCTCCATGCTTAGCACATGGCCTGGCCATTCAGCAGGTGGCTACAGACTGCATAACGAGATGGGCACTGAGTGCTCCTGAGCACACAGGCACAAGCACACATGTGTATACAGATGTGAAAAGGCAGAAATGTGTGTTTCTGGTTAAATATGGGGCTCAGACTCCCATTTCCAGCAGTCAGCATGGGGACTCTAGGCTGGGCCCACAGTAATGTCTGCTTGATCACACTGATGCAAAACCCACCTCCATGCTGGTAGTGGGTGATAAGGCGACAGTCCTTGCTACAGCTGGGGCTTGCTACCTTACTGGCTGTTGTGCGCAAAAATGTTTTGTGTTGGCGAATTTCATCAATTTAATTTGTTGCCATTGGCAATAAAAACAAAAGCGTAGAGCTGGAGGCACAATTCCTGTGAAGAGTTTATTGGTGTAGCTGTTTCCACTACAGTCAGAGGAGTCACAATGCACAGTAACAACAGGCCTCCTACACTACACAGGGAGGACAGGACACACGGCCACAGACACACAGAGACACTCGTCTCTCTGCCCCAGACCCTGTGACAGGGCCAGGCTGTGGGCAGGAACCTGCTGTGGGGGGGAGGCTTTTTTCTCTGATGGGATATTTCTGCAGCCTTCCAAGGAATGCATCGGAGCCTCCTGGCAATGAGGCACCCACCATCTCTCGAGGGAGCCAAGCTGGTAAGTGGGAATAGGGGCAACGTCTTGTCCCAAATCCAATGGTGAAGCAAGCATCCCAGCTTCCTCCAAACCACTCCAGCTCTGATTATTAGGGAGAGGCTGGAATGCCTGTCTCCTCTGACACTACCCTTGGAATCGCCAGTGGCAGCAAGGGCACCATCAAGCAGTTTCTGGGCCAGCTCTGAACAAACACTGCCAGCTCAGAGAAACCTCAGGGGAAGCCCTGTCAGGTGGAAAGGTGATGCACAGAAGTTCCACCTGAATATGAGGAAGAACTTTACTGTGCTGGTGCCCATGCACTGGAACAGATTGCCCAGTGAGGTTGTGGATTCTCCCTCATCGAAGATATTCAAGAACTGTCTGGATGCAATCCTGTGCCATGTATTCTAGGATGACTCTGCTTGAGCAGGGAGGTTGAATCAGATGACACACTGTGGTCCCTTCCAACCTGACTGATTCTGTGTTTGGAGCTGCCCAGAGGTGACGGGGGCTGAGTGCTGTGCACACTGAATGCTGTTCTTTCCCACTAGGAGAGCACCACAGAATGTGAAAAGGTCATCTCAGTATGGCAGCAGATTTGGGGCCGGGGGTTTCAGTGACTTTGTTGTAAGGTTGCAGGGAGCCAGACTCAGTGGATCACTGCACAGGAAAAGGGAGGGGACCCAAAGGACTGTTTTGTGCTCCAGCACTATATCTCTTGTATAGCTTCATAAAAATGGTTTGTTCTCAGGGACAGGGATATGGGGATCAGGAACTGGGATGCAGCCCTGCGATGAGTTTTTACCCTTGCAAACTTTGTGGAGGTGCAGAATGGCATGGGAGTCCTCTTAGTTCCTGCAAGAGGGCAGACACTCAAGGCTTCAGTATACCTGCTGGTCCCCAGACCCCCCTCTCTGTCCAGTTTGCCTTTGGGAATAAGGTTGGGAAAATCAAGAGGCAAGTTCTAGCCCATCTCTGTGGGTGCTCAGTGTCATGTGGTGCTGAGTCATCCAAGCTTCGTGGTAGTGGAGGGGGATGCAGTGGCACCAGCTGGCATGGTTCCCTTTCATCACCTGGAGACCAGGCACAGGCTGCCTGCAGCAGGGAAGGGACAGATCCCTGACCCATGGGCACTCAGAGCCCACAGAGCTTTGGGATGTGAGAGGCATCTCTCAGCCCATCAGGTCCAGGAGGAGAGAGACCTATGGCCTCTGCTGAGCGAGCAATGGAGCAGCCGCAGCTGGGGCTGCCTCCTGCAGGGCTATGGAACAGCCATTTGTTGGTCCAGGCAAGAGATCGTGTGACTCATGGCAAGTCTCCAGTTAGTTCTCGGGAGGGGTGATCGGGTGCGAGTGGCCTGTCCCATGAGTGGGGAGGGCAGCTCCCAGCTCACACAGGCATGTGCAGCTCGTTGTACTCGTCCCGGCCATCCTCATCGAAGTTTGGCTCCGCATCCTCTGAGTCCAGCTGGGAAGAGGTAGAGACCAGGCTCTGAAGGCCACAGCCAGCCCCAGTATGGGGTCAAGCCTGGCACAGAGGGATCAGCACACAACAACCCAGGCAGCTGGGCTGCATGGGGAAAAGCAAGGCTCTTGCTCCTTCCCTTCCAAACAGGCTCCTTTTTTAAATCTTCATGCCCATATGTGCATTCCCAGCCTGATGTCCTTTCCAAGTTCTGGGACTTGGGTCCAGCACTGCAGCTCCCACCTCTTTCCCTGCTTGCAGCACCCATTTCTGGGTGCTGCTCCAGGCTGTTCTCCCAACAGGAGCTCAGGATGTTAACAGCAGCAGAGGAGCTGCCACCTTTCGAGGAGCTGCCAGCACCCTGGCACTGTGGTTACACACTTAAGTGCCAAGCAGCCACAGACTCTGCTGTGATGCTGCATTGTTCTTGCTACTGGCTCAGTGTGGAACTGGGTGTCTCTTGATGAATAAGCCACAAGATGGAAGGGGTAACCCGTATGCCAGGCCTCTGCCTAGTAGGAACCTGTGTTTCCTTGCCCTAGGCTGCCCATCCATCCCACACTGCACTCCCAGGGCTACAAGCTCCGAGGATGCCATCCACCCACCTATTGCTGTTAAGCAAGGACCCTCAGATAACAGCAAGGAAAGCCAAGGCTTTGGTGGCCCAGGTTCTCCCAGCCTTTCAGTCTGCCAAATCTCCTCAACCTCACTCCAGTGTTGCAAGATGAACTGTGAGGACAGCTATCTGCTTACCGCTTTGAGCTCTCTGTCGTGGAAGAAGCGGGGTAGCACGAAGCGTCGCAATGGCACTGTCATGATCAGGACGAAGGGGAAGGCCAGGGATGCCACCGTAGACTTCACCACCCAAAGCAGCACAATGCAGGCCAGTTGAATGCAGGTGAAGAGATTCATTCTCCAGGTCTTCACCTAGGAGGTAAATCCAGTCTAAGAACACATTATTGTTCCACACAGATTAATGAAGACACAATTGGCAAAACATAAGCCTTTGGCATAGATTAGTACAGCAGTGCAACACTGCGGCATGCTCTACCTGCCTTTACTCTACAGAGAAGTAGAACTCCATAACACATCAGCCCCTCTGCTAGTTAGCAGCATACCCACCTGGCAGTGCAGTGTCCCTCCATCCACTCAAGCAATGCATCATTCCTATAAACTGTCCATCCATCCATCCACTACACTGGCACGACACTCTTGGGTGCAGCCTATCAGCATGTTACTCAAGCATTTTACCATCTCTGTGCATGGCCTGTATTTACTTCTCAGCACAAACTTGCAGCCAAGTATCACTCTAGTACAGCACTATCCTCTTCTCACCTGCCTCTTCTTCCTCTGCTCCTCATTATCTGGGTCCCTGCAACATGCCTTTGCTCACCTTGACAACGTAGATGTGGTCAGGGTGGTGCTTGGACGGCATGAAGATCAGGAGCAGCCGCTCATAGAGCTGGATGCCAGTGAGTGATGTAACACCCATGTACAGGAAGATGCCAAAGAGCACAGCCAGCGGGATCTGCCGCAGCACGTTCCCCATCACAATGGACAGACCTGCATATAGACAGAGCTCAGGGCATGGAGCATCCTATGCCAGGCCTTCCACAAGGTACCTCAATCTCCATCCCTCTCCCGCCTCCTCTCTGTACTGGGTTGCAAGGGAAAAGAAGCTCAAAAGGGGTAGGTGTGGCAGTCCTGCAGAGAGCAGGCAGAGCACAGGCTGGCCTGTGGCGCAGGGACACTGCCAGGAAATGCATGTGGTTGGTCCTGATCTCTCCCCTCCCTCCTTCACCAGAGGCTCACCAACGAGAGCAGCAATAAGCACTCCAGTCACACGCTGCTCCTTCACCTCCTCGATCCTGGGCTTCTCTCCTGGTGCAATGGCCTTGCTCATGACAGTGAGGGCATTGACGTGGGTGACGGAGCGCACTGTCGCTGCAGTCAGCCAGGGCAGCCCAAAGAGTGCGCAAAGCCCCCCCATAGTGCCAATGAGAAGAAGGTCTAGGTGGAAGCCAGAACCTTTCAGCAACTTCCTCTCCTTCTTGCTAACAATCAGCCTGAAAGAAAACAGAGCCTGGGTCAGTGCCCAGAGACAGCACTGCAGCTGGGGACAACATTCACTCTCTGGAGACAGCATGCAAAGGGAGATGGCTGAGGAGAGAGATGGTGGCTGTCAGCCTCAGTTTAGAAGATTCCTCCTGCACTTGGCTGAGGCAGGTCTCCATCACACCATATGCCAGGAGGGGAGCCAAAAGATGATCGGAGAAGCCACAACGTGGTCTGAAATGTCCAGGATCCTGCCCCTGCTGTTCCTCCAGGATGCCCACTGCATCTCCATATGAATGGCACCAGCACCCACCTTGTTCTTGCCTGCCTAGGGGTTAGTGACAGTTGGGGTCAGCAGAGGAGGTACTCACGTAGTGATCTGTGTCTCCATGAAGATAAGAATGAAGACCAGGAGGGCAGGGATGGCAGAGGCAAACATCATCCATAGCGGAAAGGTCCCACTGCTGCCCATGGGGTGAATGAACCAGCCACGCTTGTGAGGAGATGTGACCGACAGGCCAGATGGAACATTCAGCTTCTGGTGATGTAGTTGCAAAACCCAGCAGTTACTCATCAATACACACCTGCCCACAGCCTCACACAGGACTAGCCCTGATCCTCCTGCTCTCCCTGGTCTGAACACCTCAGATGATGAGATAAGCCACCCTGAACCAAGCAAGACTTATGGATAATCAATCCCCTTCAGTGCAGAAAATTCCATGTTCCCTAACATAGGCCTATCTCATTTCCTTCCCACTACTGAAATTTCCTTAGTTTTTGTCCAAAAGACCAAGGAAGTATCTTCCCTCAGGAACCTCACCCCCATGTCAGTGGTTAAAACGCTCCTTGACCTCTTCTTGGACAAATTAAATGTTCTGAACTTCCTACCCTTTTCTGAGGTGGCTTTTAAGACTTTCTAAGGCTTTTCTGAGACATTTTTCAGGATTATTTTTGCAGTGTGAACCCCAGAAGTGGCCACATTCTCTGGAAATGACCTCACACTGACCACGTTCAGAGGGAATATCGTGTTTGTGGTCCCACAGACCACACAGACTCCTCTATGTACATCCTCCTGACCCTACGTTCATCAGCATTTGAACCCTTGGCTCTGTGTTGCTCTACAGTAATTTTTGCAATCTGCACTGCAGGGAGAGTTTATGATCTGCATTTATGTTAATCAGCATAAGTATGAATAATATTCCTGGAATGCTTGTCCTTGAGCTAAGCTGTGTAACTAAGTACCATTTTCTCAGAAAGCTTTGTATATATGCTGAGTTAATACTGAAATGATAATACTTTTGATATTAATTGTAGAAATGTAGAAGGGTATGAAAAGAATGTAACAAAGTGCATGATTTTACTAACATCTGATAGACCCAAATTTTTCATTGAAATTCAAATGCATAAAAATGCATTTGGATTCCACCAAGCCTTGGGCTGTCTTGATAAAAAGCTTGCATGATTAACAGGAAATAGCTTTCACCCTTTCCCCAGTCTTAGTGAAAAAAAAAAAAAACAGACAAAAATATATAAGTACACATCTACTAAAAAAGGAGAAAAAATGAAACCTGTGAGATGGGTTTGTTTGGTAATGTCAAGTTATCAAACTTAATGCTAATTTTGTGCATAAACTGGGGAAAAAATATTGACACGGTGATCAAAATGTTTAGTAGCCTATAACAAAGGAGAGACTAAGCATGTTAAGTATTAAACCCCATTGAAACCGTTCTACATGCCAGCCTCTTCAGTGTGCATAACCAGTTTATATCTTGTTGATTGACTGCAAACGTTTAGAGTTACAATGAAGGAATTAACTGCAGTGAATCTCCCTAAAGCCCCTAAAACCTCCCCTACTAACAGCTGGAATACCACAGGGATACCAGGGCACTACAGTCCCTGTAGGTCTGGCCTCAGTCTCAGCAAGACCCTTGGAGCTTCTCTTCAGCGTGGGAGTGAGGACAAGGGGAATGTCTCTGTTTGCTTTGTGCTGTTATGACTAAAGAAGCAGGAAATACAAATTCCCCATTGCACAAGAGCAGGCCACAGTGCCACAGGGATCACTGCGGGGCTGCAGGAGGGGCTCTGAGGGCAGTGCTCATGCCTACCTGCGTGTATGTGTCAGTGATGGTGTAATCCACCAGCACCATGACGAGGATGGAGATGGGGATCCCAAAGTCACCGATGATCCGCCGAGCCTGCAGGACAAAGACCTGTCACTGGCAAAGGGAATGGGCCCACTCCATGCATCCACCCTGCTACAGAAAGCCTGCGACAACCAGAAACCCCAAGTGGCACCAAGCACCACTGCAAACTTGAGCATTGTTGATGGGCAGGGCAAGGGAACCCAGCCTTGACCCATGGGGCTGTGCATCCCATTGCCCACATAAGACAGAGTCCTCTTAAATGACTGGCTCCTTGCTCCTGCTGGCCTATTTTGACAGTGGTACAGGTATTATACAGATTCCCTGAATGTGAGAGATGCCCAAAGAGAACAAGTTGTAAGCTCTTGATCCAATAATCTAGTTTAATAGACTTTTATCTGCACTGAAGAGCTTTCCCAAGGTGCAGAGGACTTTCCAGCAAAGCTCACTGGAGTACAACAGTGAAGACACTGTCATCAGCACTCAGCTTTGGTCTGCAGCCTAGGGTGGGCTACCATCCCTCTTGCAAGGTATTTAAGGGATTTCTGGTGTATCTTTTGGGGACATCCAAGTGCTGTGGGGAACAAAGGTCTGCAGCAAGCAGCATGATCTGTTTGGTGCATCCCTTGCCCTTAATATCTGGGTCCCACAAACTTCTCACCTTTCCTCCTAAGAAACGGCTGTTCTTGAACTTGCGCATAAAGAAGGCAATGAAGAAGGTGCCTAGCATGAGGATGAGGGAGAGGAGAGCAGTGTTGGGCTGCATCCTGGTGCCCAGTGACATCGCATCTGCAGAGAGCATGCTGGCATTCAGGCTGCTCTGCACATTCGGTGGGTAGAACTTCAGCAAAGGATGTTCTGCAAACACCTAGGCAGGTAAGAGAAGCAGCAGGCAAGTTACTGCAAGGAGGGGCAATGGGAAACAGAGGTGTCCTGCTCTGTGGAGAGGTCAGGGCAGTAGATGGTGGGCATGGACAATCCCAGCATCCATCACCTTGCCTCACAACCTATCCAGCTGGAGAGGGCTGGGGAGAAAAAAGTAGCCCCTCTTTAATGCCTCCTGCAGGAAGAGAAGGGGAGACAGACATTAGGGCTCCTCCTGCCACCTCAGTGGTGGTACAGAAACCAGCTGAGCTGAGGCATGAGAAGCCAGCAAAGAACTGCTCTGCAGAATGTCTAGGAAAGCTGTGGCTGAACTGACCCTGTTCCCCTGCCTCTTATATGCTAAAGCAGCAAGTTCCTGAGGGATTGAGAGATGCAGCAGCCCATCTCCCTGGGGAAGGTTCACCTTGTACAGTTTGTAGAAGGTCTCGTAGATAAAGATGAGAGAGATGAGGAAAGCAAAGATCTCCTGGGTGAAGGGCGAGATGTAGCGCACCAAGAAGCTTCCCTCAGCTGCCACAATAATGAAGATGAAGACGATGAGCCACAAACCAATCCACACTCTGCCTGTCAGGTACTCAATGCCTTGTGTCTGGCAGAACTGAAATGGAAAGGGGAAGGAGTTATTTATGGCTCCTCAGGCTGCCTGATGGATCTGCTCCCCATTAAGATCAAAGTCTCTATTGAAAAAAAAGCATCTACATCTGCTCAGGCATCCAGCACAGAGACAGTGAATTCATGGCTGGAGTCACAGGTAAATTTGCTGACTTTGCTTTAACACCTGCCAGCTCACATCAAGCAGGTCTTTACGGCTCCAGTCTTTGTAACAGCTCCTTTGCTTTCTGCTGAAGCCACCTCATGCATGATGCTTCCCATCCCACCCATATGGAGGTGCCATTGCTCAAACACAGCTCTCTGCTGCTCCATGCACTCAACAGCACAAGCCTGTTCCCCACAAGGGAGAGCATGACCAGCCTGCTATGTCCCACTGCTCAGAGGCTACATCAGGTGGGCCATGATCTCAGACAGCACACTGTGTACACAGACTGTTGCATGTATGTGGAGAAAAGCCCTCAGGCTGTCACTATAGAGCAGACCATCTCCACCGCCACTGCTCATCCATACACAGCAGCATCAACTACTTCCAGCAGCAATCACAACCCTCCCTTTTCAGCCTTCCCTGGTACCACCACAGGCAGAGGTACACCTCTGTACACAGTGACTGGGCAAAGCAAAAGCAGTCAGTGAGAAGTGCAGTCACAGGAGAGCAGAGAATTCCCACTCTGAAATGGCATCACCAGCTCCAAACTCTTGGCACACCAAGGTGAAAATCTAGCTGTAGGAAAAACCATGGTTTTTTTAAACACACAGATATGCTATGAGTCAGGAAAAAAGAGGATTAGACCCACTGCTTGAAGGTACAGGGATGCTTTTAAGAGCACAGAGGTCATGCTACTTGAGAAAGAAACACATCCATCCTGGCTGGCCAGGACGCCTCTGCACACACCCTAGGCTCATCCTGAGTTGTAGGAATAATGTACGTGACACATTGCAAATGGGTCATACATTGAACATTGTTGGGCTCGCATACAAGGAAACCTGGACACAGGTAAAGTTGTGAAATGGTCTTCAAAGGAAGCCTCAAGAACAAGAAAGTTTTAGGATGCAGGGCTGCAGCACAGGGCTAGGGGACAATGCTTCCCTCACAGTCAGCAGGTAGAGAAGTGCTGTTATTACTGTCACATCTCAAGGGATAATGGATACAGCAACGGGAAGCAGAATTCTCTGCAGTGTGACCTGTAAAGGGCCATCAGAGCCAGGGGCAGCCCTGGCCGGGTTGAGAGCAGACTGGAAGGACCCAAGGAGTCCACACTACCAAAGACCCTTTGGAGAGCTGAGAAATGCCAGCTGCACTCTCTAGAGCAAGGGCAGAGTGAGCAGGTGCCAAGCATAGACACTGCCTCACATGTACCTTGTAAAAAGCTTCTTCAAACACCAGCAGAGGCCCTGAGAAGCCAATGACCAGGAGCGGCTGGGCTCCAAGCAGGGAGAAGAGGATCCCCAAAACTGAGGTGGAGATTATCAGCTCGGAGACCCCCATGAGACCCTCAGTTTTCTCTCCTGGGAAAGAGAACAACATGAGTGTTATAGTTTGGACACAGGCACCATCACTGCAGGCAGGCAGGCTGCACAGCTCCAGAAAGAGGCGGGTCCCCCTCCCATCAGTCAGATGTCCCCTGTGTTAGACAGGGAGCATGGAGGGAGCCCGGGGAGCCGAGGCTGGAGAGGCCAAGTGGCAGGGAGGGAACAAGGCAGCAGCCGAGGCGCAGCACGACCACTCTCCCTGAGCAAACAGCACTGAAGCCCACCCCAGCACAGCATCACATAGACACAGCCAGTGTCCCAGAGTGCAAAGAGCAGACCAGAAAGCAGGCCCATTACCTAGGAGTCCCCCGAAGGTGATGGCAGGAGAGAGAGCAGCAAAGTAGATGAAGAGAACGGCTGCAAGACACTGGCTGTGCAAGGCGTCTCTGATGTCACTGAGGTATTTGGGGTACCTGCGCTTTATGTCCCGAACCAGACCTCCAAAAAATATCCCGGTTCGCTTCAAAGGGTCGTCCTCAGCTTCCTCCTCTTCTTCCTCAGCTTTCACTTCACACAGCTCTGGAGGTGCACGGAGGGCAGGGCTTGAGTAGGGAACAGAGGTGGTCCCTCTCCCCAATACTTTGTAGAGACCTTCCTCCAGCAGCACTAGCCAGGTGGGCCCCTCCAACTGCACATCCCAGTGCCTCCAGCTATCCCCAGCTGCCAGAGCTGCCCACAGCCATTGTCCTGCTCCCCTTGCCCCCCTCCTTGCTCCCCACTGCAGGAGCCAGGCCCTGCTCATCCCTCTGCCTAGCTCTGGGGGGGGAGGGCCCACTGGGGCACGCAGGGCACTAGGCATAAACTTGCCCAAATGTGAGTGGAGAGACCTTTGGCTTCCTGAACAGTCCCCTCCTTCATGGACTTCTGTTCCCTCTCCTTCCTCTTCTTCAGCAGTAACTTCTGGAAGGTGGCAATGGATTTGAGCAAGTCTTTCCCCTCCACCTCTGATGGTGGGATGACAATGCTGCAGTCCAAGAACTCATTGATTGCATTGAGGAGGTCTTGACGATCATCTGCCATGTATGCAGCCTCATGGAAGTGCTGGGAGGGGCAGAGAAAAAGAGAGAGGGAGAAGGCTCAGTCTGAGACTAGACCTAGCTAGCTAAAGCCTGGAAAGACAACACTTGCTGTGACCTTCACAGTAACATCCTGCTCCCACAACCCACTACTGTCTCACTACTCCCACTCTGCGACTCACACTCCTGAATCCCACCTTGTTTTGAAGGAGAAGCTGGTGGAGCCCTAATGCACCACAGATATAAAGCACAAGAACCAGGACCTGACCAGGGAGCATAGAAGACTCTTGGGAGTCAACACACAGGGGAGAGAGAGAGAGCGAGCAAGAGCAAGAAAGAGAGAGAGAGAGAGAGTGGGAGAGAAAAAACAGAAGTCTACAGCATGAGGTAAGACATGCAAGGGAAACCAGGCAGAAAGGGGGAAATACTTCTGGCAGCAAGGGCAGGATAACAAGGAAGGACTTCTAGGAAACCAGGAGGGGACAGCATATAGGCAAGGAGGCGCTGGCAAACAGGTGGGAGTGCTGCACTGCCTCTGAAACGTGCCTCCAGAGAAAGGGCTGGAGGACAATGAACAAGTGAACAGCCTGTAAAGCAGGGAGGGGACAGCTAAGGTCCCTGCCGCACACAGACTCCCCGGAGCCACACTTCAATGTAAACGATACTGTACTCTCCCTGTGGCGCCAGCCACTGTGTAACCTTGCTACACCCAGCCCTGGCTGCAGCAGCTGGCTCTCCTCTTGCTTCAGCAGGAAGAGCAGAGACTCATGATCAGCCCATAAATGCAGTGCTAGAGCTGGAATATGGCATCTCACATCTCCTGGCTAAAAGGATGTTCTCATCTGAGTCCTGGGCAGTTCCAGGGAAGGGGTCTTTTACCTGGGAGATCTTGTTGCCTATAACCCATGTTTTCTGATTGAACCTTTAAGTTTCCAGTTCAGGAAAAGCTGTGCACTAGTGGCAGGAAGGTTTGTTACTTGCTTATAGTTACATGCCACCAGCCACAAGAACCCTGTAAACCTCTGACCCTCTTGTCCTGGATGTATGCAGCCGATGCTCAGATTGTCTTTCCTTTGCATTTAATTCCTTAACAAGTTAATGAATTTCACTTTCCTGCCGTCTAGACAGATGGGGGACTTCAGGCAGTGCATGCACTTGGCAGAAAAACATTCCTGCCTCCTCGTTTTTCCTCCTGTATGGATGTGTTCCTCTCCATGGATGACCCAGCCACAGGACTCAGCTAGAAAGCTTCACTCAAACACCTGACACCTGTCCCCAGCCATTGCTGGGTCTTTTTGTCAGTGTGG
Source organism: Grallaria varia (assembly GCA_013396735.1). NCBI lineage: Eukaryota > Metazoa > Chordata > Aves > Passeriformes > Formicariidae > Grallaria > Grallaria varia. The sequence continues at coordinate 232,910 of VWZG01010105.1, read as the reverse complement.
TCTGGGCCAGGTGCCGTGGTCACTGGCATCGCTCAGCCTCCCATTCTCTCCGTGAAATGTCAACTGAACACCACTCCTCTAACCTTGGGCTGTCCTTTGCTCCTGCTTTCATCTATGGCACCTTTCTTCACCCAGTTGAGCACACTCTATCCCAGACAATCTTACTCTTTTCTCTGTACTGGCGTATTCTACCTTGGTCAAGCCAGGCTGCTCTTAAAAATCCCAGGTGCTCACACCTGCCTACCCCACTCAAGCCTTTGCACAGCATCTGTCAGTGCTTTCATCTAAGGGCTGTCTTCTAAGGAGCCATCAAAACTCCCTCGCCTATGCCAGCATCACTGTCCATCCACTTCTCACCTTGTCAGACATGAGGGTGGAGATGGAGCGGCCAATTTCATGGTAGTCCATGTTGGCCTGGCTAGGTCCCAGAAGCACAAAGATGAATCTGACAGGAATTGGGACCTCCAAGACAGATTCCAGGAAGACGGCCTCATTTAGTCGGACAAAAGCCATAGTTGGCTGCTCCAGAAATTGCACGCAACCTACCAGGAGGCAATGTTTAGAGCAGAGTTAATCACTGGGGTAGCCTTTAACAGTGGAAACAGGGATTTTGGGGGTTCCCATGAGCCCTGCACTTCTGCACTTTCTCCAGGGCTAAGCTGCATGCTGAGGACTGCTCCAAGTCCTTCAATGATCATTCACATGCAGTGCTGCTTTCTCTAGCCTCTCAGTCAGCCTATTCTTAATCCCTTACAGATGGGCTCTACTTACACTATAAAGGGCTAATTTTAAATCGGAAGGTTGCTTCCCACTTATGGAAAGAAGTCTCTTACACATTATTTTTATCAAACAAACCTCTAATCTCATCAAAGAATTAAATCAGGTTTGCTTGACATGACCTATTTCCCATAAACCTCACTGCCTGGCAATAATTACATTTTAATTCTTTAGTTCTGTATTAATTGAATCCCATATTAGCTCTGCCATTGTGTTGGCCGTGAAGAACATCAGGTTAGGACATCTATAGGTACTGGCTCACTGTCTTTCCCTTCTTGAGCACTGATGCTATGAGATTTCTTCTGCTATCTTGTATGCTCCCTGTATTCCTAAATTTTTCTTTTTTTTTAGAGAAAAGTAAGCAAGTTCTCTAGACTCATCTGTGCAAACTACACAGCTTGTTTTACAATGTCTGCATCTCAGCAGTGCCTGGCAGTCTGCTTGGTTCTTAACAGATTGGGCTGTACTCCTGCATCCTCTGGCACACCAGCCGTTTTCTTCACATATCGAACACAAATGTTTATTGAATACTTCCATTTCTCTGGCATTATTACTGATCTTTCTTCCATCTGTGTCCAGCAAAGAGTTTTGTTCTGTGTTAGACTGGCAAATCTGTGTCATCTGAGAGTCCAAGTGAATCCCAAGACACAGGCTTATCTCAGAAACAAGCCAATGTTTAGTTATCTGAGTATTCAAAGTGCCCTTATGAACCTGATTTGGCCTCATTGTGACTAAGCATCAGTTTGGTTGAGCTGCCAAGCATCTTTGCCTGAGCTTTTAATCTACTGGATAGGCAATGACATTTACTTTGCTTGTAGCGGAGCTAGGTTTGCTGAGATGTTAATGCCAGCAAAGTGCTGAGAATGAATACTCTTGCAGTCAGAAGGCACCAAGCCCATGGATGCCTGAGGCTGCCTACTCACAGCCCTCTTGTACAAAGCAATATCTTCTGAAAGTGCTATGGCCAATATCTGAGACCTTACCACCAGTCAGGCCCTGCTTCTGTAAACTCAAAGCACCCTGGCACACACAACCAGCAGTCAACACTGGTCAGCTGCTGTTGAGCTGTGAAGAGGGCAGACAGAGGGCAGAAGGGTCAGAGGGCAGAGTGAGGCCCAACAGCAGTCACAGCCTGGCCACCATTTCCTCAGGCACCACTTACCTCTTTCTGAGCTTCAAAACCAGAGGTTCTGGTGAGCCTGGCAGGACTTCCACCACTAAGTTGGGCCCCAGCTCCCAGCAGCAGAGTCTAGGGGACTCTTTTTTGATTTAGGAAAATAACTACCCTGGCACCCCATACATTCACCACAGACAAAGAGAATGTGCACCATCACCTAAAGAGAGTGTACCAGGCTCCCTCTCCAGCTGAACTTTGGGAACATGTATGAGATGACCAGATGTCCCTCAGGAGAGAGGGCACAGACAGCTGGGGCCAGACCAGGATCTGTACTAGTTGCTGGACGACTCTACATGCCACCTCTTACCCACAAGAACTACCGTTGCCTCCGCATCTTCAGGGATCTTCTCCATCAGCTTCAGGTATTTACGGTGGCCCTCAGAGTTATGGAGATGCGGGTTTTTCTGCCAGGGAAGAACACATACAAGAAAGGATGAAGTCCCTGAGCTTTGGTCTCCCTACAGAGCCTTGCCCTGCACTGGCATAACTGCAGCTGGGCTTCCCTTGGCTGCACACCCAACACCTTGCTTCACAGGCAAGGCGCTCTCACAGCAGAGGCCACCCTACAAGCACCAGGGCTATTGCTGCCATTACATGCTCAAGCAGATATCTGCATACAGTGTGAAACTAAAATTAGGTTCCAAAATCATAATGCAGTGACCTGATTTCCAGTGCTCTAAGTGATCCAGGGGAGCTCAGTCCTTGCAGTACAAGGTTCCCCCATGAAGGGGCCCAGAGGTGGGTGTCAAGGGTTGCTGTCAGCCAACAGTTGTCCCCAGAGTGTGGAAAAAGAAAAGTAACACCCCATGTCACCCTCACCTCCTTGCACTCGGTCTCGTTGGCCTTGGGGTCAGCCATCTCAATGCGCTCCTCCCCCATGAGGGGCACGCAAGTGTCTGTGGTGTGGTTGTGGTGGTGGTTCCCCACGATGGAGTTCATGCTGGAGCTGGAGTGGTTCCTTGGGAAGAAGCCCTCTTTCTCATCATTGGGGTGGCTGAGGGGGAGAGTGGTGACCATGAGGAGACCTGCCTTCCTTGCCACCTGGAGCTCACAGGTAATCCTCGAGCCCTGGGAGCCCTCATCCATTGTGACACCCACCTGTGCTTCAGCAGCAGGGCACGCAGCACATTGGCTCGGTCTTCTGCTCTGATCTGGTCAGAGATGATCATGGTCTCCACCATGAGGTGAGCAATGCCAGGCAGAGTGGTCTGCTCCAAGTCAAGAAGGACAGCACCTGCCAGCAAAAGATGGAGAGCCCTGCTCACCATTGCATGGACACTCTGGGGAAACAGTTGTCCCACCAGGAGCCAGGCTCACAGAGCCTTTCAGGTGAGAAATGCCCAAGTCCAGGTGCCCCACATCCTTTCTGTAAAATCTAGTTCCAAGAGAACCCAAAAGCTTCAAGATGCACTGGTCACTCTGGTATCTCCTTTCATTTCAGTCTCCTACTCTGACCAACCTTTCCATTTCACACCAAAAATGAGTCCAAGACACAGATGGGTGTTGCAGCTGCCATGTGCCCAAGAGCAGTGAAGCAGAGCACAGAACCAACACAGACACCCTTGGGCTAATGCAAATCTTGCCAAACAGGATGCAGGATGTCTCCACAGAATCTACATGAAGCCTAGACACAGGCACTGTTGTGTGCCTCCAGTGATGGGCCAAACAGCAACAGAAGCTATCCAGCAAAACCTCTCCCAGAGCCAGAGACAAACTCTGTCCTGCTGTTCCTGACTCACCGTGGGCAATTGTCTTCCTGAGCTCCAACAGACTGCGGAAGGACAGTGAAGCCACATGGGGTTTACCCCACCTTGCTGTATCCTCCTCCACATCCTCCTCAAATTTGATCCAGCGGGCCGTCTCCCTCCAGTGCATCTCCTGGTTCTTATCCACCACCAGCTCATTCAGCTCCACAAACACCTAGGGCAGATTACAGCGAGGACATCAGACTTCTCCTGATGCATACAGCCGTACCAGCAACATACAGCAATAGACAAAAAGCTTCAGCTCTGTTCTCAAGGTACCACCTGGTCTGAAGCACTGCCTGAGCAAGCCTGCTGTAGTTAACCAGAGGTTTTGTGAAGAGAAGCAGCAAGGACAAATATCACTGACAGTGTGACAGAAGCTTCCACCAGCACATGGAGCACCAGAAAGCTCCAAGTCAGATGGTATGGGCAGAAGAGAGAGAATGACACAATGCTGCATACCCTTCTACCAAACCACAACAGTTTTGTCCTCTACCTCCCTCTTGGTTTCCCCCAAAATTTTCTACACTTACCAGAGATGATGAGGTTACTGTGCTGCCAACTTCCACAACAGCAGTACCATTTCTGTGACTTTTTAACGTTTTTCCTAAGGTCAAAGCTTTGTGATTTCAGGGAAATTTCAACTTTTATTGAAAAAGTGTTCAGCCCTCATAATAATGGATAATAGCTTGAAATGTCACCCTCAAGGTCATGTAAAGAATTAACTATACTGAAACACATTTATCACTTTACAAACAGTGTGTTTTTAGTCCAGATTTACGGCTTATGAACAAGTGTGGGAGGACAGCACATGGATACCTCATGGGGCTTTCTATCCAACTTCTTCTTCTTCTTCTTTTTCTTGACAGATGGAGTTGATGCTAATTTTTTGCTTGTCCTGGTGATCTGACTACGAGATGGTTTTTTCATCAGATGTCTCCTCACCCCAGGGTTATCTTCAAAACGGTGGCCTGAAGACATAGGAAAGAAAAAAAGACCACCAATTTGTCTAGTGGATACACACTGTCTGGCAGGGAAATGCATCCAAGCACACCCTTCTTTCATTAGCTTATGCTACCAAAGCCCTGGCAGCGGGAGAACTCACCATCATCTTCTAGACCTTTGAAGATCCTTACTGCCTCATCTGCCTGCTTTCAGCTCTTCCAGATGTCTGTGAGCTAATTTCTTCACAAAGAAGGCTTGCCCCCAGGCTGTGCACACACTGGAGCTTTTATTCATGGTACCCAAACAAGCGGTGTGTGAACACTCCTCATAATCCCTCAACTAAAAGCAACCTGCAGCCTTGCCTGCACAGCTCTGCCCCCCAGATAGCACAGGCAGGCAGCTGGCTGGGGCTCATCTCTTCCACCTGATGCTCCACAAGCATAAAGGGCAATGAAGGAGAAGAATATTTAGCTGCTGGTCTGGGAGACATAAGGAAATATCAATGACAGCTTCATTTCATTGTGTGATGAGAGTGTAGGATAACACTGCAGCTGGGGCTGGCACAGAGGCTGGGCAGAGAACTCCAGCTATCGCTGCTTCTAGATGTTCTGCAGTGCTGCTGTAATGCCCTCAGAAGGGTCTACGTTAGAGAGCGGCTGGCTCAAACAAAGCCTCATGAAGCCTCCAGAGAGGCTGTTAAGGCTGTGCTATAGACTCACCACCATGCCACCAGTGCTGTTTGCTCCCCAGTGTCCACCAAAATTCAGCCACAACTGTACCAACCCCTTTTGCAATGCCAGAGAAATGGCACCCAGGGAACAGCCTGCCTTGGAGAGTAGTTTCCCTGGACACTACCCAGAGACAGCAAGTGCATCTTTCTCAGCACAGACAAACTATGGATTTGGGGAAAGCCTCAGAGCCTGGCTCCAGGATGGGAAGGCTCCACTAAGCAGATCATGGAGTCAGAGGTTTTGCTTGGCCTTGGTCCATCAAGGTTTGCTGGCCCTGCTTGTAAGACAATGCCAAGGTCTTCTCCCTGGGGGTGCAAGGACAGCTGTCCGTCGGCTGGAATGAATGTTCTGTCTACAAGTACCTTTCTGCACTTAGCTTGAAGACCTGCAGCTCTCAGGGTACAACAGGCAGTAAAAAGCACTGGGTTTGAAGGCCGAGTAGCCTCTTTGATTTCATAGGGAAATATCCGTGCACCTCTGGCACGGAAAGACACACCCAGCATTGGGCCAGGCATACCATGGCCTTGCACCTTGGAAATCTGGGTCGCTAAATTAAATATAAAACGAATCAATATTAAACCTCAGGGTACTTTCCCCCATTGGCTGCCCTACTGCTGCACGTCCTGCTGACGGCAGGACTCCTCCCTGCTCCACTTACCACTCTGCAATGTCAATAGGAGCCAATAACTGCCCACTACTACAAACATTTCTGGGAGCTGGGTATGTGTGGGGCTTCCGCAGAGTTCTGCATGGATTTCTGAGTTGCTGTGTGCACAGCAACCACTTCATCACATTCAGTGTGAGTTTGTACTTAAAACAAGCAGTCCACCAGGTGGATGATCTTGGTATCTATCAACTTTGCTCCAATCCCTGCAGCTTCTGATTCTCCTATGCACCCTGGGACTCATTCTCACCATGGAAAACCAGGGCCAGAAAACATCCTGCTGAGCAAGACAGAATGCTCAGACAGAGCAAAGCAAGCTCTCCCTATAGTGATGACAACTTATTACACAATGCCTTTCAGCAACAGGCCTAGGAAGCATTCACAGGTGTCCAGTCTCAGTCAGCAAATGGCTGGAGGACAGATTAAATGCAAGGAGCCAAGTTTTCTGACAGCACCTTCAGTGATTCCCACACTCACTGACAGGGGTAAAAGCCTGAGTGCTGCAGGGTCAGAGTGCACCAGTGAAGACACACCTCCAGAGCCCTACAGAAGACTAAGGAGAGATCCACTTTGCTGCTCTCCCTTGGCTGTGCTTGTGGCCACTAAGATGCAAGCTTGGGAATGCAACTATAGGAGCAGGGTGGACATGCGGACTTAATTTAGGAAAAGGCCACTGGCCTTGGGAGTCCCATGCAAAGCCCAATTGTGGGTGCTCCAGGTTGCTCTACAGAGACCCTTTCTGTGTCCTGTGAGATCAGTGCTTTCCCCAAATGAAAGCCAAGCTCATGAGAGCTGGGATACTTATTCAAGACAGGACCTTGGACTGAGACCAATGGGTGATATGTCCAGAGTATAAGTCTGCCCTTCTTGCTTGAAGTGAAACTCCCCAGGCAATACAGCTCTTGATGTAGCTCCTCTGCAATGCTCCCCAGGATCTGAGCATGAGACAGTGACAATGTCAGAGGGCAGAGAGTGATTCCTATCATAGCACCACTAAAACAAACTAGTATGTCACCCTCCCACATAGTATCTCCTACAGTCTCCTCCAGAAGATCTTCTTGCCATGTTAGCTTCCACAGAAGTCAGATTTCTTCAGACAACCAAGGTCCTTCTCCACCAGCTTAAATCTGAATATGACAAATACAACTCTGCACTGGTTAAAGACTTCTCCCCTGAGTGCCTGTGCTAGTCAGTCCAACTCAGCAGGCAATTGCCTTCAATTTGTGTGTTAGCTCCTGCTTCCCTCTTTTCATTTCCCTCAATCCACAGGAAGAACAGAAAGAGGCAGCAGAGTATTTTTATCAGTACTAGAGAGTAACCTGCTATCCTGGCATCGCAGGGATGGTGCACGCTGCCCATATACTCCAATGGTTAAGTTATAGCAAGAAAGAAAAAAATTAAAACTCCATTTCTTGAAAATATTTAAAACTAGACTAAACAAAATGCTAATCAACATACTGTAAGACACATCCCTAGGCTAGCTTTTGGAAAAAGCTACTGCCCTGTCCTGTACAAAGACCAAGTCTCTCCTGGCTGACGCTGAGTTCAATGTAATAGGGACAGCTGAACCCCAGCTCATCCCTGCTGCCACCAAGGTGTCCTTGCCCAGCACTCCCCTGCTCTGAAAGCATAAAATTTTGAGTTCAAGGAAACCATGGACCCAGCTCTGTTCAAAAGCCAATTGATTCCTCCTGGATCTGAGTCGATACTGGAAGAGGGACTGCCATGGGGTGAAGAGCTGAGCAAGTGGCACTGGCACAGAACAGACTCCTGTGTCACTGCTGTATCTGACTCCATCATATCTCTCTGCAGGATTAATCCACAGTGTGGATTCATTAAACAGATATAATTAAGAGTTGATTGTACAGTGCACCCTATTTCAAGCACCTGCAACATTAGCTGTGGCAATCAATGAGTACGTTAAATGCTAGCAAGCCAAACTTCCCCACTTTATAAGTGATACATATCATACCATGCAGAATGATCTGCCCCTTCTACCTTCCCAATAGCCATCCTTTCCCAGGTGAACCTGGGGCAATTTTTTACACTTCTAATGTACAATTCACTCAGCTTGGGACAGTTGATGGGACCAGTTTTCTCAAGGTTTCTATTTTGAACTTTGCTACTATTATATGCTTTATCAATTTACAGTAACAAGTAGCAGACTTGTTACTGTAACAGCCAGACGCTAATCCCCAGTTGCTGGTCCCTGCAGAAGCAAATAGGAAGACATTTTTTCCCTGAAGGCTTATAAAGATGGGACAGATGACAAAGAGAACATGATGCTGGGATTACGAGACAGGAGAAATTAAGTGTTTTGCCTGAGATCACATGCAGAGTCTGTGGCAGAGCCAGAAGCTGAATCAAGGCATCCTGAGCATCTGTTGAAAGCACTCTGCCTTCCCACTCTCGTGTGCAAAGCCAGTAAGAGGACTAGCTCTGGAATCACATCACTCTCCCATTTGTGCTCCTAAAATTCCTTGAAAAATTAACACATGATCCAGATGAGGACACTTGGACAACCACCACAAAGCTATGGCTATGAACAGTATCACTCCCAAGGCAAGTCACAAAGCCACCTTTTACCTGTGAGTTACCACCATCTGCTAAGGAAGGATCCCTGTGCAATGGTGGGAGTGAGGCTCTGGTTTCTTTGTGGTCCCTGGGATGGCTCAGAGATCCCTTTGCAAGGGATGTGCAGGTATAGACACCGATGCGGAGAACAGAAAGACATTTTTCACTCTCAGGATTCTTATTCTCTCCTTCCCTGCTTTTCCCACTCTTGCTTCCTTCCTCTTTTCCCCCTTCCAGACACCCCAGCCACCCTGCCATCAGCTAGTTTCACAGCCACGCTCAAGCCTGCAAACACAGAGATTAGGTTATTTTTTTCTCTGGGCATTAGGCTGCAGTGCAGAGCTGAGAACCTGATATCCACCTCTGCTGTCAGATCCGCACCTCAACTCAAATTCCAGCAAAAAGAGCAGCAGCAAACTGTCACCTTGTGCTATAGATGGAAGGGAAAATCTCTTTGTCCTTATACACACCTCGAAGCAGCTGCTTTTTCAGTGGCCACAGCATAGGCCACATCCTGATAAGCACAGATAGCAAGATGCAGCTGCCTTCAAAGCCGCTTGAGCAAGACACACAGAGTAAAGCACCTCAACACTACGACACAGATCTGTACTCAGACCTCGAACAGACACACAGACATCAGGCAGCTCCTTCAGTGTCCCCAGTTACATGGTGGGGCACACCATACCTCCTCTAAACCAGGAGACGAACCTGACATGGGGAGGGTGCAGACAGCAAACACAGGAGGGGAATATGCACTGTACTGGGGGTTCTGATCTACAGCCGCAACCATAGGGTCACTGCTCCAGTACTTACAGGTGGGCTCTCCGCCTGGGTAGCCCAGATGGTTTCTGATGGCCTCCCATAAATCATAGTCTTCAAAATTGAAGGCAAATTCATCAAAGTCTTCATAGCCAAGTGAATTGCGAATATGGGTGCTTATCGCTACCTCCGGGCTGCTACCCCCTTCCAATTCCTTCGCTGGCTCCTCTGTCTCTTGATGGGTTGTCATTTTGTCCTTGTGAAGGTCAGGGGTCAGGTGTCATGAGCCACTCGCCTTTGGATGAGGGAGTGGGGTAGCCAGGCTGATGTGTGGAAAGCAAGCTGCCCCTCTCAAGGGGCTTCACTGCAGACCTGGGGCCAGTCCCGGTGCCTTGCTCACCTCCTCATGGGGCATGAAGGTGGCCACTGCAGCAGCCCTGAGGACTGACGAGGTTCCAGGAAGGCTGGCTCCACCCAGGGATGCTTCCGTGGGGGCTGCCCCACCAGCTCCTCAGAAGCACGGTCCTTACTTTTCCATGGGGTCTCGTGCCAGATGCCCAGGGATGCAGCAGTTGTGGCCCGAGGACAGCCAGGCTGCGTGTGCAGCACCGCTTCCCTCCCTCACTCCCCTCTGGTGTCTCCCTCCCTCTCCAGCCTGCAGAGCAACCTATTGAATTCTCCATGTCCTCAGGCCCGGAGCGTGCATTTCCATGACGTCTCTTCTCTGTCCTCGTGCCACACACAGGGGCAGTCCCCTTCTGAAGTGCTCCAGAGGGGGCAACTGCCTCTGCCGGGAGAGCTGAGGAGCGGAGAGGCTCCTCACCTCAGGTTTTCTGCAATACCAGAGCTGGTGTGTCGCACAGAGGGCTGATTGCTGGGAAAGTGTGTCAGGAGACGAGAGAGCTGGGTCTCAGGGAAACGCTGGGAGCCCTGACCCAGAGGGCAGCGGGGTGGGTGGAGGAGCAAGTGGGTGGAAGGAGAGATTCTGAAACCATGGGGATTGGTGCTGAGGACAATGCAAAGCTGTCAGAGATGAGATTGGAAAAGCAGGGTCTGGGAAACAGGGAGGTGAGGACCAGGTCCTGTGGTAGGCTGATGACCATGCCTGAGGCTGCTAGGGAAGAGGGCAAAGCAGAGAGAAGCATGGGACAAAGGGAGACACACACTGGTAATGCAGGTAATGCTGTAAAGCCTCACTTTTCATGCCGTCCAAGTCAGCGGATGCCAGCATCTGGGCCTCGGCCTCGTCTGTGGGAACACGCTGGTACGCTGCACTCTCCAGTGTGGTCATGCTGCCAATGCACATCCTCTCCTTCAAGTCATAGGTAACCCGTTGCCCACTTGCCACCTGGCCCCAGGGCTTGCGCTTCTCCCATCCACGTGACAGACGTTCTCGAGGCCCGGGGGGGCTGTAGGAACCAAAGGGATGGACGGTAGCAAACAGGGTGAATGAAGATGGCCAATGGCCCTCAGGGTTTCAAGTCCCTTGGCCTAACCCTAAACAAACAAGTCCCTGAGAAGGAGTAGAGTCAGGAGTCACCTATCCCAAAACTTGAAGGTTGCCCCTTCTGCTCCTCCTCTCCCACACCACAGAGTGGGATCAGCTTGTGGTCAGTGTTGGGACCCATCTCTAATTCAATGGCCTCACAGTCCTCTCCTGGGGCTTTCCAGCTTGCAGGTCAGCACAAGCAGCATAAACTAGCTGGGAGGAAGGCTATTCCAGGTAGGCACCCCAGGGCCCCTAAACCCACACCCTGGGGATCCCAAAGACCCCAGGATATCACAGGAGTCCCACGGAGTGACTGTCCCACCAGAGAGCAATCCTTTTACTCACAGCTGCTCTCCCCCTGGGCCTCATGTCCCCTTTAGCTCAGCAGGCAAGTTCAGGCTGGGCACAGCCACTATATGTGGGGACAGAGTCTGTGCAGCAACCCTGAAGTAGGGAGAGCAGCAGGCAGCTTGGCATCGCTTGCCTACCTGTGGAGGGAGGTGGGGCCCTTGTCCTGCAGTAGGTCAGCAAAGCGAGGCATGGGGGACAGGATGCCACACTCCTCCTCCACGTGGAACTGGGCGGGAGCCAGAGTGCTGCTGGACTCCTCCTCATCGCTGCCAACGGTGAACTGCAGAGATAACAGTCCTGACAGTAAGAGCTGGAGCAGGCAGCCTTCACCCCAATCCCTGGCATGCAGATACTCCCCATGTCATCACCTTCCACAACAGGCCCCATCAACTTACCCTGCATGCCCTGTACCCTGGACCTGGTCATACTGAGCCCCTCATCATCCTATAAACCCTAAGGACACATTGATCTTTCCCCATGTGTCTTACACCCTCAAAACAGTCATGCACGCCCTCCACAGCAACCACCCCAAGCAACAACTTCTCTGTCACTGTCCTCCAATGCCCATCTCTGCTAGGCAAGGACAAAAACACTCTTCCCACAAGACTGTAAAGCTACAACTCCTTCCCCTTGAGCAGCACCTTCCCTCCACCTCTCCCCAGTCTCCAAGCCCCATCAACAGGGATACACTGGTCTTGCCTTTGGTTTGCTTGGGGGCTCCAGCTTCGGGGATGTGTCCTTCCCACGAGCTTCACCCTCAGACTCTGCAGAGATTTCTTTCTCCTGGACCTCCTCTGTCTCAGATTCTCCTTCTTCCTCTTCTTCTTCCTCTTCTTCCTCCTCTTCCTCTTCCTGGATGGTAGGGGTGACCTCTGAGGGGGGTATTGAGGTTTTCTTCTTTTTCCTCCTCCTTTTTTTCCTCCTGCTGGCACGGGGGGGCCTCTTTTGGAACTTGAGGGCAGAAGGGAGGTGAGTGGAAAGGGGATGATGGATATGGTGCGAGGTTTGGCGGTGGACTGAGAGAGAAAAAGAGAGTCAGGGGCAGGAAGAGGCTGGGAGGAACCTGCCAGGCGCCCCTCCAGGAAACAGCATGGTCTGGAGATCAAGGGCCAGGAAGGGCAAGGAGAGCCACCAGCCCACAGGGACACAGCAAAGCTCTTTCAGTGATGCGGCAGGCTGTGTCCACCCTGGGGTAGGTGGGGAGACAGCCCTTGTGCAGAGCCAAACCACCCAACACAGCTCCACTGCCCTGGGGAAGGCAGGACTCCTCTCACAGTGTTGCCGAAAGCCATTCACATGGCTGCACAGAGCTGCCAGTGATCTGCCAGAGGCAACATCCCCTTCCCAAGCATGGCGAAATGTTTCTCAAATTCTCAAACAATCAAGGTTTATGAACATTCTAGGGACGTGACTTAGCAGTTAGGGCCATGGCTTAGTGGTGAAGGTAGTCTTAGGTTTACGGTTGGACTTAATGATCTCAAAGGTCTTTTCCATCCTAAATGATTCTGTGATGCTATTCTTTCCTGCATAGTGTTGAGTTAAATAGATGCAGTGTAGTAATCCCCAATGCTTTGACAGAAAGTCCTTCCCACACAGACTCAGGAAAAACAGACCAAGCCTTTTAGTGCACATGCAGCCTAAGTCCATGTCCCAAGTACTGTGAGGGCATGTGTCCACCATCTTCTGAAATGCAGGTTCAACTAGGAGGCTGTCTATTAAAAAGCAGTGTAAAAAAAAACCAGAGTAGAGCAACTTTTCTTTAAACTAATCTACAATGAGAAATTCATACAGGCTTGACCTGAGTGTCATGGGAATTACAAAGTGAGAAGAAATTAAGGGCATTTCTGAGCCTTCACTCCAAAACAAAGGCAACACACCAGGCAAGGAACAGGGTAAACTCAGCACCTCCCTGTGAGAGAAGGGAAAGCCATTTCTGCCAGGTCTACCTGGAGGCATAAAGCCTCCTATAGACAGTCTGCAAGATACACAGATCCTGGGGCTGCACCCGGAGCTTGCTGAAATCAGGGGGGCACTAGCCATTTGGCAAGGGGGTGTTGCTCAGCAGCTCTTCCTGAGGAATTGTTTCCAGTCTATTTTGATTTGGTTCCTTCCCAGCTTTCCTGTGACATGGCAGCAAAATCTGTTTATAGTGAAAACTACCTTCAAAGGACATTTTCAATGGAAGCTGTAACCTTCTCCCTGGGAGAGCCAGGCAGGTTCATTGTTCTGCTGTCATGTTTCCTTTCCTTTGGTTTCTCAAGTCTTTTCTCCCTTGTTTCCCCCCTTGGGAACAGCAGGGATATTTCACACATCCCCCTAGTTCAGCAGGAGAGCCTGTGACAAGATTAGAGGAGACTGGGAATGGTCAGACATCTACTAATTGGAAAATGTTTGGGCTCTTTATAAACCCTTTTTCCTCAAATGTGTTCTTTTCTTTGACTTAACTAGATGTACCCTATTTTACTCACAGGATTTGGCTCAAGGACCCTCCAGTCCTGCTGCTGTACTTCCATAGCACTGCTCTGCATGCCACAGATAGGCCAGGCATAAATTTCTAATGTAAGAAGCAAGGAAGGCCCCAACTATACACATATTGCTCCTTCTACAAGACAAAGCTGCTGGTGAGGACACAGCCCATCTTTCCCTTCCGGCTTGTTCAGGTGAGCCCCAAACAGAATGTTTACGTTTTGCATCAGAAGCAAAACGAAGCCTTGGGCTGCAGGGAGGGGTAGTGATGTTAAGTGTGTGATCTGGCACAGGAGAGGGAGCACTGCTCTTCACCCCTGCACTCAGCTCTCCTTATGTCAACCGATCACACCTCCACAGAGGTGGGCTAGAGGTGGGAAAAATACACCTCTCTCAAACACAAAAGGACTCATGGCTCCCTCTTCTTCCCCCCCTGTCCTCCTGCGTGTCTAATCCCTGCCCTCTCTCCTAGCTCCCTTCCTTGCACTGCCTGCCTTTATGGAAAGTAACTGCCAAATCAGTGTCCCAGATGTTTGATTACACTTCTGGGTGAACTTGATACAAGAGACATGAAAAAGTAATTTGGACAGGGAGCCCAGAAGGAAGAGCCTACATATTAGGAATTCCTGGCTTTGACTAGAGAAGGAAACGTTTCTTAGCCTAGAGAGCATTCACCTCCATAGGCTCATATGTTATCTTTCAAAGTCTAACGAGACAACCAGAGCTTTCAATTTTATGAATACAAACTGCATAAAACTTCTGATAACCAGGATTGGCGTAGTCCTAGATAACATGAATACATTAGGAGCTCATAAGAAAACAAGCTTGATTCTGACAAAGGAAGAAGGACTCTCCTACTTAAAAGAGAAAAAAAACCCCAACTCCAAACAGTACAAATCTCTCGTAAAATTTTCAAAGGAGCTTCTGCCATGCATGCTCAAGCAGATGGTTCATGTCCTCCAAGCCAACCCACATACCTGTGCACATGGGCAGAGCTTCTGAGCAGGTAGGTCCTATGGGCACAAGGCAGGAATTCAGCCCACAGCAAAGCTATCAGCACCTTGCAGCCATGTGCAGGAGTGACTGTGAGCTCAGGTGGGAAGTGTTATTAGAATGGAGCCTTTGTAGAGAAATGACACAAGCAGAAATCAGCAACTGGGGTGAACTACAGCAATGGACTTTTACAGCAGCCATTGAAAATGAGTAGCCAAGCAGAAAACAGCCTGGTGATGTACTTGGGACATAATGTTCCCAAGGTTGTATCCCATCAAAGCCAAGCTGGAAAATAAGCAATATGTGATTGTGGACAGCCGTAGACTGGGAAACTATCCCAACCATTGCTATGTGTCTGCCACACACGCAGGCTGCTGGACACAGGCCTCTTCGTGCCCTTCACTGCTTTTACTACAAAGTAACACAACCCACCTACACCAGGCAATAGCTTACAGTCACTCTTGAAGGTACACTCTCATTTTACAGCCAAAGTGAGTTTGGGCAGATGGTTGCCTCCATCATGGAAGGGCATTTAGAGGAATAAATACACTGCTTGGAGGAACTGAGGCGAGATGGCTATACCACTTTAAATTCACACTCTATTTTTATTTTGCAGTCCTTTCTTTGAACAGATAAGCCCGATGGTTTCTTGAGTGCTATTTAGAAATACATAGGCATGTCTGACTGGAGCCATCTGCTTTCAGACTGGAGAGGACAGCCTGGCTTCTGGTCATATTTGGATGTTTCTTTGCAGCCACATGGAGGAAAAATTGTTTTAAACTGGAAATTTCAACACTGTGGAAGTAGTTGCAAAGGTCCCTGAGACTGGGTAAGGAGATGATTGAACACCCGAGGCAGAGCTACACTGCTGTGTGGGATGCGCAGCAGCTACGCCTGTGGAGACAGAGAAAACAGGAAACAGACTGGGAACAGGCCGTGGGCACTGGTGCTAAACTGTGTGTACATAGCACTTTGGCAACGCTTTGGAGGGAGGAAGTGACTATCAGGCTAATACAATCTGGAGGGTCCCAGAACAAGGCTGCAGAGCGTGTGTGGGTTGGCAGTGAGGGTGGAAGTGGGTATAACAGTCCAAACCTACATACATTCAAAATCTCTCTCACTGTAGCTGCGACTTTGCTTCTCCAGATTGCTTGATGCTGATTTGCTTATGAGGTCCCCAAATCTCTCGATTGACAAAGTCTTATCCAAGTCCTCATCGTCCTCGGCACCAGGAGAGGCTTTCTCTGCGTGATCTCTGCCCTGCACAGAAACCGCCAGATAAGAATCAAACACGGCAGACCCTCACAGCCCTCTGGATCCTCTTGCCCTGGAAACGGTGTTGGCTTGCTAAGGAGCAACAGGCTCCACACAACAAGGCTGGGGCACAGTTTCTCACATAGAGGCACAGCTCTGCTCAAAACAAAGAGGCAGAACAGAGCAGCAAGGTCCAAGCCACACTCTGCAGAGACACTTCAGAGTTCCTTCACACCATCCTCGAGTGGCAGGTATCAAGGGACTACCTCAGTGCCTGTCTTTCCCAATAGAGAAGAAGCATAGCTTTTGTTTGGCTGGAATTTCCTCATATTTAACTGCTGCCCTCTGGCCTTCCATTTGCCAAGTCTGCCATCACTCTCACTGTTAGATCTCCTCTGCATTTACCCTTGGGAAACAGCATCCCTGCTCTGGTGAGCTGCCCTTTGGTCACTGACCATCCCATGCCTTCCCACCTCCCCTTTGCACACCTAGGGACTGCCTGTTTCCCTTGGATGCTTTCTTCAGGCTTCCCTGCCCATTTTCCTCATGTTTCAGGCTATGAGCACTTCCTTTGTGCCGGTGGGAATGCCCCAAGAAGAGCATCACCAGGTGACCCCTGTCCTTTTTGTCTCCTGAGCAGTTGCAGCTGGTAAAATTTTCCGTCAATATAGCTGAAATGCGGAGCTGTTGTGGACTCCCGTGTTTCCATGGAAACAGGAGGAGGCCCAACTGTGACAAATCTGTCTGTGCCAGGCAGAAAGAGGGAGCAAGGCAGCTTTAGCCGAGTTGTGCCTCTTCTTGCATCCCCCAGCTGTTCCTAGCTCTGACCTGGGTGCGGCTTTGTGTTTGTGGGTGAGACTGCTTCTCCTGGCACCTTAGCACATACAGGTGTTCCAAGCTCAGCCTAAATGGGGAGGGTCTAATCTCAAGCTGCCCAGCTCCTCCTGCCACTTACCTACCCCACCCAATGGCATGTGAAGGCACAGGGACCCCACAGAGCAACCTCTGGCCTTTTCTGGACTACAGTTTGCTGTCTGCATGGAGTGGCTGTGGGCTTGTGGGCAGACTTGGGGCACCCTTTATGCAGACCTGCCCCGAGTGAACACAGGCTGTGTTTCCTATGCAGTATGCTGCCAGGACACCAGTCCTGCTCTCAGCCTGGCAGGAGCACAGTCACTGGGAAAGAGATGACCCCACTACTGATGGATTCCCACCTCACCTGCTGCAGGTCGATGAAGACATCTCCTATGGGAGGGGACTCTCCAGCTGCCATTTTGGTTCAGGACCTAAGGGCCTGGGCAAAATATCAACCCTTCTCTTTCACCGGCAGGCACCCAGCAAACCTGGAGAGTGGCATAACCTGTGGAGAGAGGGCAGGACAAGGGATAGGAAACTGCTGGCCACTGCCCTCAATCCCCCTGGCTCCTGACCCAGAAAAGTCACCTCACCAGCCCTCAGGGAACCTCCCCAGCATCACTGGGACAGGCCTGTCCCTGGCAGTGTGTAGGGGGTTGAGTGGCCCAGCCCATGTTGTTTTGGCCACTGGCTCCAACAGTTCAGGGGTAGATGGGACCCTGTCCTCCTCTGAGAGGTCAGAAGGGCCAATGGAAACAGCAGCTACACAGAGCTCCTGCATGGGCTGTGCAAGAAAAAGAAAGGCTTCCTGCTCAGCCACCTCCCCACCAGCACATTTGTGCAAAGCTATGTGATTGACCACCAGGGAAAAATAAAGTTGAAGTGATCAGTTGCTGGGGGGGCATGCCAGGAGCAGGTAGCAGAGTGGTCCTGTGGCAACTAGTTTTATTGGGCAGATCCCAAAAAAGGCCAGAAGGAACCTCAGGGACATCTGTGAAGGCCACAGAGATAGCACAAGGACAAACAGTTCATCATTCAAACACAACACACAAAGCAACACAAGTTACAGGCAAAGAGGCCAACCTTCAGGCTGCAGATCTGGGCCCTGTCAGCCCCAGCAGGGCCAAGGGACACAGAAGACCCCACGGGCAGCCCAAGGGAGTAATCTGCTCAATATGCAACTGCAAGTGAGGAAGGCAACAAGGTGCCACGGTTAACAAAGAATGGGATAGGGACTAACACAGAAACAGCTGTACTCATATCATCTACTGCAACAGCACAGGCTGAGGTCAGTATGAGCTGCACCCCAGGAGGAACTGGAGATTACACAGAGACTGGCACTGGGAAGATACTGACCTCCAAAAACTCATCTGAACTCATATGGAGAGAGAGAGATGTAAGCATATGCACAGTGCTTTGGGCACAGGGAGAAACAAAGTGCCCTCAGCTTGCGGCACAAGAAAAGGCACATTCGTTAAAACTACAAGAGTAGAATACAAATGAAGTCAAAATTGCAAAAGAAAACAATTTTTTTCAGTGATATCATCAAGGAGTAAAAAATTGCAAAGTCAGAGGATAGCTTGGCCATCTCTCTGGTAACCAGTCTTTATAAAACAAGTATTTATGACAAAGAAAATTACGAGACATTAAACCCATCTTTCAGAACAAGCTATTCTCCCACTTTGAAAGCTCTGGAATAAGTAGTATAGGCTGTGTCCAGGTTATCTGTTGAGGAGTTTCTTACTGTCTTATCTGAAGTACCTAGTATGGGTCACTGTTCAGGTCTAAAGGAGACACTAGTAAGACCACTTCATCATCCCTTCTATCTTTGAAAATCTCTAGAAGGTCTCCGGTTCAAGCCTACTTGAAGAGCTTGTTCAAGCCAAAAATCCCAGGGCCATCTGTAAGGAAAGTTTTTGAGGAGCTAATCTGACCACTGACGAAGCATTCTACTTTTTTCTCCTAATTTCTCCTAATTCTCCTAATTATCAGGAACAAGGCAAAATTTAATGCAAGAACACCTACTCCACTCTGTAGATCTTAAGCTGTAATCTTCAACTTCAAACCCTGTTTTCCAAGAAAAATAGAGCAAAAAGGTACCAAGATAGAAAGTAGAATAGAAAGGAGAAAGTTCTAGAAATCATTTGTAAGCAGAGACTGAATTGCCTTTTATAAGAAGACATGATAGAGAAAAGGGTAATATATGGCTTTTATTTTCTTTTGCATTTAACTCAAGAAGAAGGTATAATTCCACGAAAACAAACAGCAGCACATTTGAAACTGAAGGCAAGGAACATTTTATTCCGGCGGGAAGAGCTGGCAGGGGAACCTCACCCTGCAGGACCACAGCATCACAACTGTTAGAGAAAGGATTGAATATTTTTAAGGAACAGAACATTCACAGCTACAGACTGTTGGCAAAAACATGTTACAAGCACTATTACTTGAGGGACTAAAAAGATGGTGGGGCTTTGGGCAGCAGCTCCTGTAGAGTCAGAATCCCTGAAAACTAGCAAAACAGTAAAGGTCTTTTAACAAAAAAAATGCTAACGCTCAGGTCCAGCTCTGTGTCACCTCTGTCCCACTGTGCCTTGTGGGGCCTCTGAAGGAAACCAAAAACTATCAGCAGTAGTGGGAAGCAATGTGCTTTGTTTCATGCCAAGCTCAGGTATACCTGAGGCATTTGTGCTCAAGGAGGGAGGAAACCGACATCCAGGAGAGTTGCCGGATGCAACACATTCTGCTGACACCAGCTTTGCAACATGTACACTGAGTTTAAAACTATAGCCTGACTGCCTAAGCAAAGTTAAAAGGGAGGGGAAATCCAGCACTTAGTCTTTCTTTACCCACCGAATTCAGTGTATTCTGAATTATTCTGTAACTATGCCACTGTAATGATGCTGCTGAACAGCTAAAAGCCAGACAGTTGTACTAGAAGTAAGAGAGCCCTGGAGATTTGCTTTGCAATTTCAGAGGGACTGCAAGGTACCCTCAGGGTTTCCATCAGTGACCCACTGGCCACCCTGTGAAAGCAGGATGTGATGTGTGGGTGCCCCAGGCCAGTGGGGCTCGAGGCTGAGCTGTCTGAAGGCTCTGCCGCTTTGGGAACAAGAGAGGAGAGGATGGAAGGAGTGTTCTCCAATCCTAACCCTACCAGCTCTCCTGCTTTAGGAAGAATAGAGAGCCCACAATGGGAGCACTGGTGCTCCCCTTCGGTACATTATTTGATGGCTGGCCACTAGAGGCCACTTGCCCCTTACTCTGTGTCACCTTTGCAGGAAGGCTGGACGGACACCTAGTCGGATCCTGCCTGGCTTTTCTATTATCCACAACAGATGGAGTTCAGAGAAGAGCTACAAAAAATTGCCAGTGGGCCAGAGGGATTGATTTATAAGGAAAGGTTAGGAGCTAATTTTGTCTAGTACAATACAGGATGACTAAGATGGGGAGGGGACAAACAAGCAGTCTGGAAAGATCTCAAGGGTGTAAAACACACCTAAAGATTTATTTTTTTTTGGTCAGGCAGCCCTTCACAAAGAGACTTAGGAATGCATTAAAATTTTAAATAGAAACTTAATATGAGGGAGAATACTGCTAATAAGCATCATGCTGAAGTGCCCAGTCTGCAGGGATCACTGCCTGGGCTGCCATAAGAACGCAAGATAAAATGGGAAACGAAAAAAAAACCAACCCACTAAATAAAAGCGAATGACTGATACCTTCATTCTATTGTATCTCCTGGTTATGGGGAGTACATGATTCAGCATTCCTGCTAGAAGTAATTTTCAGTAATAAAAGCATCATGCCAGCAGGCCAGACTCAAAGGGTGTCCAGAAAAATCCACAGTCTGCCAACCTGTGCACACTCACATATCCCTGCTCTCTCCAAAAACACATCTGTAAACAGAACTGGCTCACCTAAATCACTGTACCTAGTACCAACCATCATACTGACCATCTAGGCTTAGCACATGCTGAAGGAAAGCCCGCAGGCACGTCCCTGCAATTCTGGCAGCTATGGCATCTCCCACATGTTGCTCACAGAGACTCCAGCAAGGCTTTGCCTGACCCCCAAAGGCTGCTACACAGTGCCAGTGCAGGAGATTCCCTGCGTTGCTGAGAAAAACACAGGTCTCTGAGGGGCAGAGGCGAGCAGTTCACACTGCCCCTCTGCAGTAAAGGGGAGCTGGTAACACTACAGGCAGCTCCATGGGCAAGGGGCTGCCCCAGCTCCATGGGCTGCATGGAGACAGCCATCAGGCCCCACATCCATCTCCTCAGCTCTTTCCTAATCCCTTGGCCATCAGCTGAGTATAATTTAGCTGTGGAGTGTCTAGACTAGGAACGGATGTTAAGACAGGGATAAAGCCATGGGGGCAAAGCTGGTTTGAGGATGGAGGAGGAGAAGGGACTCTGGCTGATAGATGCAGATGGAAAGAGCTCACAAAGGGGAAGGATTAGAGGCCTGGGAAGATTTTCCTGGGAAGACATACTGATGATTCTGTCCATGAAGAAGAGGAGCAGGAGGGATGCTGCTGCATACACCAAAGCATTCGGATGCTGCTATGACAGCCACAGCCTCAAAGCCGAACAAAACAGGAGTAGGCTGCGCAGCCCCTACCTCTCCTCTGACATAGCAGAGAAACGGACACACATACCAGAATGGAGAGGCAGTAAGACAGTAAACACGGAAAGTTTTCAGGCAAGAAGGGTTTAACCTGTGGATCTCTCTGCCACAAGGCTACGTTGAAATTTGTCATATTACACAGGTACTTTGGAAGGCTTAAATATTTCAGTGAATCCTATATTCTGCTCAACTACCCTGGATGAACCCCCACAGCTATTCACTCCTGAAGTATCGTCTCTGTTTCACAACTCTACCTCGCAGGCCCTTCACAGAGGTACCAGACAGGACGGAGCTGATGCAGCTCACGGACACACGAACACACGGAACAAATCCACTCGAGAACGAAGTGCCAGCACCAGACAGCAACAAGCTGCAACCCTTTCACTGGACGTATGGACGGTTCAGACAGACACACGTACAGCCGGGGGAGGGCAGGGACATGGGCAGGCGCTGGGGTCACTGCACCACGCACCGTGCCGTTCCGTACCATGCGGTGCAGAGTGCGGGACAGCCCCACGCCGTGTCGCATCCAGCACCGGGCACTGCGCTGCGTGCGGTGCCGTGCCCCGCGCCCCGTGCCGTGCCGTGCCGTGCCATGCCATGCAAGATGCACCGCACCGTGCCATGCCATGCAAGATGCACCGCACCGTGCAGCCGCCCGCACCGCCCGCACCGCCCCGCGCCCCGCACAGCACCGGAGCGCCCCGCACAAGGGGCCGCGGAAAGGCAGCCAGGCGGGGCTGCTGCGGCCGGGGCAGCGAAGAGGCAAGCGCCGAGATCCACCCCAGCCCACCCCAGCCCGTACCTCGCACCGCCGGAGCAGGAGAGCCGCCCGCCGCCGCGCCGCGCCCCGGCCCCGCCGCCGCGCTCCGCCCGACACGTGCCGTGCCGTGCCGTGCCGTGCCGCGCCGTGCCG
>VWZG01010105.1:184157-210344 GCA_013396735.1 Grallaria varia | reverse complement strand
GACCGGCCGGGCCGGGCCGCGGTCGCGGCCACCCCCAGCTTCGCCGCCTCGGCCCTCCCCGCTGCAGATGGCGGCGGCGGAGACGCTGGTGCGCGGCCTGNGCGGCCGGCGGCAGGGATGGGGGGCAGCGCGTCGTGTCGGGCCGTGTCGTGTCGTGTCGTGTCGTGTCGTGTCGTGTCGTGTCGTGTCGTGTCGGTGCCCCCGCTGTGTGCGCACTCACGGCCAGGCCTGTCCTTGCCCTTCCCTGCAGGGGACCTCGTCCTGGACGGCTCCAGCACGCTGACGCTGCTGACCCCCACCCTGCAGCACCTCACGCAGGTCTTCGAGCATCACCTGGGCTCCCGCAACCAGAACCGCGGCTTCGTGGCGCTGCCCTCGCACCCCGCCGAGACTGCCGCCATCCTCCAGGCGCAGTTCCTCTTCGACGTCCTGCAGAAGACTCACTCCCTGAAGGTCCGTACGTACTGGGGCCGGGGGTGCTGCAGGGCCAGCCAGTGGAGGAGGCAGGCACAGCTTCAGAGCGGCCTCCTGTGGCCCCCATTCCCCCCTTTGTCTGACATGTGTGCTCAGTGGCTCAGGTGGCTCTCACAGGGCTGTTTGTTCTGTGGAGTCACAGTTCGCTACGATAGTCTGTAACTGCTTTACCTAGGATCAGCCACACAACTCGGCGGAAAGTTTATTGTACTTAAAAACAGGGCAGAAGGAGTTCATTATGTTCTGACCTTGGTTTCGGTGTTGTCATTGTTGGGAAATGATTATTTCCTGAAATGCTTGAGCAATTCAGGCAGTATGTGGGAGCCGAGCGTAGCTGAGTGCTCCCTGAGTGATGATTGATCTGCCCGAGGTCCTTGAGCAGAGGGGTTAGACAGTGTACACACCTGCTACTCTGGGACCATCTGCTGCTCACTTTGGAGTTTTACGTGCTCCTGCCTGGGCAGTGGTTCTTGTTCATTGGTGTCACATCATGGGACATTTCTAGTAACTTATCCTTATTAATTTTAAGAAGTGTGTAATAAAGATAAAAGTACAGATCTAGAAACTCTTCAGAGAGGTTTTTGAAGGGTGACATGTGCTGCAAGGCTGCACATGATTCTACTCAGCACTGGGGCACTGCTGGGAGAGTAGTAGAGATGAAAGAGCCTGAAAGGGGGAAGGGGAATTAGCAGCTGTCCTTAGGTTCCACCGTGTTACTCAGGAGGTGTTGTGGCTAAGCACTATAGCTATGATGTCTTAATTTAAAAGTGTTTTCCGTGTGAGACTGGAGAGGTTTCTAAATGTTGTTGGGAGGATTTTGTAGCAGTGTACTCAGTGTGAAGATTTGAGTGGGGCCCAGAGCCTCTGGAGAAGCATGAGTCTCCTGGCAGGAAGAGGCAGGGAGGGACACTGCAGTGAGAAGGATGTTGTAGTGAGTGCATGTGTTAACCAAAAAATGGGCTCTCTCTGTAACAAGCCTGTAAGGAAGGGCAAGCTGTATATTATTCTCTGGTAACTTCTATACTTGGAGAAACTAATAGTTTATAGCAGTCTGATCAGATTCTTAAGACAGTGGAAGGAGAAAAGATGATCACGACACACAGCAAGAATGACATCTGAAATAAACTTTGCTAAAACTGATTATCAGAGCTTCCCAGCACAAGCTTCCCCTACAGATGCTCCTGTTCAGCCGGCAGCATTAGTGCTGGCAGGCAGTGGGCAGTGATTCATTGCTGCCAGGGCTGTAACTGTGGAAGTGGTAATGGTGATGAGGCCTTGGAATGTCTGTTCTGCTCCTGATGAGTCACTTCGTGAACATGGATATAAGTGGTAGAGATGGTCTATCTGGTTGTATTTGCTGTCTGCAGTGGAGGTGTTAACTACTTCATTACTCACTTTCAATAGCAGCCTGAAGTATTGTTTAAGCACTGTCCATAGAAAGCATAAGAAGGTGCATTTAATAAGCTGCTTTGTGGTGCATGAACACAAACTGAGTTTGTGTTTGTAATTGCCCTGTGGCAAAAGGGCCTGTGGATGCACTACAGAATACAGAGGAGGTTTGCAGGCGCCTCAGTCTAATACTAACAGTGTCTTGGAGACCAGCTCTGTTTTCCATTGTATCTACTTGTGATTTGCCTTATTTGGCCTCTTGTAGTGAAATGCACATGCACACCTCCCACCAGTGTACTAGTTCAGCTCAGTTGCTCAATAAACATAGCTCCAGCAGTTAGATTTGTTGTTAGTAGATTTGCTAGGGGTGGCTGATGAGGAATCCAGCTGTCAGACCTCCCAGTGGTGCTAAAAGTGGTGAAGCCATGTGGGCAGGGAAGATGAAGAGGAGCTCTGTAGTTCGGCAGACTGTGCTTGCTAACATGCTATTCTCTTTGACCTCTGTTGTTCTATGGGGCCAGGAGACAGTGCTTTTACCAGCACTGGGGGAGAAATTGTCAGTGAATACCCGAGCTGGAGGGAGAGCCTGTTCAAAGTCTGCAGTTGGGTGCATCAGGATGATGGTATTGCAGTACAAATCAAGCTTGACACGAGACTTCTATTCTCATTTCTCTAGCTTATTCATGTTCCAGACTGTGTTTTGCAATCTGCTGTGAAGATATTTCCTTTCAAGTCCCTTCGGCATCTAGAAGTAAGTATAGGTGGCAGGATTGGCTTTGAGTCTTGCTCTTTGGCTTTTTTTGACTAGTTTTGTGGTTGCAGGATGCCTCACTCCTTAAAAATGGTTAGGCTTTTGTGATTTCACTAGAAGGCTGTCTAAATTCCTGTAACACTTGCTTGGGGAGAAACTTGGATATAAGGAAAGGGTGGAGTGTCAGAGAGGGAGGCTGCAGCAGGGAATGGGAGAACCCTTGCAAAGGTGAGCCTGAAATGGCAGCTGCTGTTGCACTGATAATATTTTGATGTTGTTCTTACTTTTTCATCACTGCTGCAGTTGAGGTCTGTCCCTCCACACTGCCTCCGGGGACTGCGATTTGTCTATTCTCAGCTGGAATCTCTAACCTGTTGTAAATGTATCAGTACACTGGAGGTGAGTCTCTACACATTTCATGGGGAAAATTGCAAGAAAAAGACTATCTTGATCCTACAGTCCTTCACACAGGGGAGATATAGGAGACAGTGTTAACCCTTTCATCCATCCATATTGTATATGGCTTTTTCTCCCTTCCACATTCTGTGGTCCTATTCCTGTCTAAAGCAGTGTTGAAGTATTCCCTGCTTGGATACACATGTGCTCTGTAGTCTTCTCTTTAGCTTCTTGTGAATTTCTAGCTCCAGACAATATTCGTCTCAGCTAGGCCTGACAGCTCCATGTACCTGGCTGTTTCCTCATTCATGGCCTCCAGCTGGTCAAGGTTTATTTTGTCATACCTCTGCAGCCTTAAATTACAGCTGTTCTCTTGTGTATCTGCAGTGCTGCCCAGCAGATTTCTGAGACATGAAGGCGAGCTCCAACTGTGGAGAACTGAGTGGCGTGGCTGTGCTGATTGTGGGGATCTACGTTTCTGTCTGGGGCGCAGAAACAGCTGCCTGCTGGGGAACAGGGCCTGCTGATAGGGAGTGCTTTGAGAGCTTCCTTTGTCTGTCAGAACATAAGTGTTTACCTTGCTTTTGCTTTGATGGAGGTCTGAAAAAGGTTTTGTTAGCATGAATCTTTGTGCTTAATGTTCCAAGCCGAAGAATTCTAACCAGTTAGGTTAACTATTGCCACTTCAGTGTAGGAAACAAAAGCATTTCCCCTTTTTTCTATATCTATAGAATACCTATATTTAAATATATAGCGGTGGGATTCCCACCACCTCCAAATACTTGATTTAGTGATGTAAAAGTCATTTCCTCTGTAAGCCAGGCAAGGTCTTTAAAGCACACTGTGTCAGCCTTGTTCTGAACTAACTGTTCTCCTGTGTTCATCTGCTGTT
Source organism: Grallaria varia (assembly GCA_013396735.1). Taxonomy (NCBI): domain Eukaryota; kingdom Metazoa; phylum Chordata; class Aves; order Passeriformes; family Formicariidae; genus Grallaria; species Grallaria varia. Next base: position 206,442 of record VWZG01010105.1, on the reverse strand, counting down.
AGTGTAACAATTAGTATTCACCAAGGAATGGCTTCTCTCTTCTTCCTAGGAAATAATTTCAGCATGTGGTGGAGATCTGAGCTGTGCTCTCCCATGGTTGGAATTGCAGACTGTGAACTTCAGCTATAACTCAATCACTGCCTTGGATGACTCACTGGTGAGTGGGGCATCCTTCCTGCATGACTGAGGGGAAGAGAGGAGATGGTCACAGCCAAGAGCTGGGCATGCTGTTACTGATGCTGCTAGGTCTGCGTGGGAGAAAGTGGGCAGTGTTGATTTTGCTGGCCTCTGCCAGCAGGGCAGGCTTTTCATGCTGCTGTGGAGACATTTGTTGGATCTGATCTAGTATCTTTTTGTTTTTCAGCAATTACTGAATGCTCTGAGGGTCTTGGACTTGAGTCATAACAAGATCCAGGATTGTGAGCACTATTTAACGGTGAGTGTCATGGGCTAAGCACCAGAGTTTCCTCATATGGAGAGGATACTATTGAAGTGATGTAATCATTGATCATGTGCCTACTATGTGAGGTATGACAAAAGAAATGGCAGATGTGGCCCAGCAGGCATATGGCTTAGAGCTAGTACTTTGCAGCCTGGAAACTGTTGTCCTGTATGTGGAGCCCCAGTGCCACTGAGGCAGAGAAGGCAGTGTTCCTCATCTGCTCTAAGACAGAAGAGTTTGCTGTAGTTATCACTTGGCATTCCAGCATGGCCGAGTGACAAATACACTGATACGCCCAGTGTACATTGTACATACAGCTACACACACGTTGTGCACTCCGTTGTGGCCAAGACTTCACTGTAATTTGTGCAGCAGGTGGGAATTATGTAGCCAGGCATGGGGCTGTAATGTTCAGTTTGTTCAGGCTCCCAGTGCCATTTCCTTCCCACTCTCAGAAACCTGTCAGTTGAACTAGAAAAGGGGTAGTCCATCACAGTGCCACGTGTGTCTCTGGGGAATGGCAGTAAAATCCATGCTTTGGTGGGCTAGATCTGCTTCTTTGAAGAGAAGCTATGAAACAGCTTTTCATGGAGTTGATGGGGCTCACAAGGTATCATTCACCATCATCTTCAAAAAGGTAGGAAAGGGCTTCTTTTGGTAGTTCAGTTCTTTTGCTGAGGCAGGGTGTCCAGTCCTTTTCAGTGCTCCTTTGAAGTTGGTGAGGAAGGAGAAAGCTGCTTCTAGCAAATTTTGTAAAGCAGTTAGATCATGCTGAGTGCCTCTAGTCAAACCACTCTCAATGTGAATATCGAAGTGTTTCTGCAGAAACAGTCTTAAGAAACTCACTTGCTGTTTGACCTTGTTGGGATGGAGAAAATGGTAGAAGCTAGTGCTCTGTCTTGAGTTTAGGATCAGGCTTTGAGCAAAGGTCGCAATTGATCTGGTGCTGCTCTTCTCTCTGAACAGACCCTTACAGAACTAGAGTATCTCAATCTGGCTTATAACTTCCTGTCCAAAGTGCCAAACCTTGGCATCTTCAGCCGATCCAAGCTGGTGACTCTGATCCTGCGCAACAATGATCTTGACAGCATTAATGGTGAGCCCACAAGGGAGATGCATTTCTGAGCTTGAGGCCTTTATGTCTTCCTTGAGAAGGAACAGAATTTGCAATCTTGGGCACAACTATTTTTACTAGGGTTCAGTTTTGTGTGAGAGGGATAGGTGGGAGGTTTCTAAGTTATATCTTTTAATATGCTGATGGCTTCTTGCTTTATTCACAGGAGTGGAGCAGCTTGTGAATCTGCAGCACCTGGATGTGGCTTATAACCTGCTGCTGGAACATGCCCAGTTGGCACCATTGTCCGCTCTGCACTGTTTGAAAAAAGTAAGCATAAAACCTGATGGGTTGGTAGATTAGAGATTTCATAGTCAGGGTGTGCAAGATGGAGATTTTGAGGTAAGAAAAGAGTTCTAAAAGATACGTTCAACTCTTGAGCATTTAATTTTAATGTGGGAAACTGATGGAGCCTTAGATAGACACCTGTATTTAAGCCTTCATTTTTGGTGACCCCTGCTCAAGCTAACCTTTTTGCATGTATTCATCCCCACTTCTTTGCTTCTTCTTTCTCATTTTAACACTGTCAAGTTCAGTGAAGATCCACTCATAGTCCTGTTGTGGATTTAGGTGTTCAGAGAAGTTGAAGGAGGGTCACTGCAGTCACTATAGTGCTTGTGAAGGAAGATCGTAGAATCAGAAAGTGTTTTCTGTTGGTAGGGACCTTGAAGATCTAGTTCCAACCTCCCTGCCATAGGCAGGGACACCTCCCACTGGACCTGGTTGCTCAAAGCCCCATCCAGTCTGGTGTTGAACACTTCCAGGGATGAGGCATCTGCAGCTTCTCTGGGCCTGCAAAGGACTGTTCTCTCAACACTTTCCAGAGTCAATACTGAAAAAGCTCATAATGATTTAGGGGCACAAGTAGGAAGTACTTTAATCTCCTTCTCTATTTGCTGAACTTATTTCAGGGAGCATTGTCAAAGCTTAGTCCTCTCCTGGCTTGATCACTGTTCCACTGCAAGGATATTTCCCGAGGCAGAGAGAAAGAATAAAGACTGCAGACAGAATAGATTGGCATATAGAATATTGCTTCTAATAACAATTTGTCTATTTCCCCCACACAGCTGCATTTAGAGGGAAACCCAATATGGTTCCATCAAAATTATCGATCTGCAGCCCTTGTACATCTGTCTCCTAGAGCAGCCTCCTCCAATGTGAGTATTAGCCATATGCCTTCTGCCCCTGCTATTGAAGGCATAAGGTGTTCTAACACTCGGGCAAATGAGGGAAAAGAAACTTAAACATTTATTCCAGTGGTGTAACAGTGGTGATTAATTTGTGGTTGCTTTTTTTTTTTCTTTTTCTCCCAAGTACAATAGTTTATCCTTACATTTTTATGAATGTGCTGGCCAGGACAGAATTGAATATTGATCTCAAATTTGAAAGACCTCAGATCTTAATGTGTTTTCACTGTCTGCTTCTTCAGTTTTGCTCACTGATGGTTTCAAAACTTTACTCTGTTCCTGCTAAATAGTAAATATGTAGCTGGACCATGCAAAGAAAGACCTCAGTTTTGGCTGACCTTACCTAAGTATATACTACTTCAGTAGCCATGGCTACCTCTTTCTTTCTCCCCATCGCTCTGCTCTCAGCTAGATGTCATCACTGTTCCTCTCCACTCCAGTGTTTAGGTCAGTTTTGGGTAATCTCATTTCAAATAAAGAAGCCAGAAAAGCCAGTGTTCTGGCAATTTAATAAGTAAACTTACTTGCTAAGTATCAGAGGTGTTCCAGAGCTGGACTGCCCTTTCATATTAGTGACAAATGGCTGGATTCATTGTCTTCAAAATGTGCCTTGGAAAAAGCTTTCACTGAGATCAACTTACTGGAAGCTAGGTGGATTCGGGCTAGAAGTAGGGTACTAGCCTGAGGTGAAAGTGAGTGCCTTTCAAAGCAATTTTAAGTTGTTGCAGGATAATCTATTGTAGCTCTTCCGTGAACTGTCTTAGATACATTTCTAGAAGTCTGTAAGGAGGAAAAACCACAACAGTCCCTTCTGGCTTTATGTGCTATTAGGACAGATAGCTACAACTAAAGGAGTCATGGATGGGCAGGAACAGGGTTGTCTCTTTGCAATTTTGTGCCAGGGCTCCCACCCCTAGGGTGGCCTGAAGGGGAGTAGGAGTCAGCAGAAGTTGTCCTGAGTATGTGCCAGCCAAATGGAATCTGACTGCAAATGGGTCTCTAATTACAGTTCTTCTTGGATGGGGAGCCACTCTCTTCCTCAGACCTAATGGTAAGTAGAATTGTTAAAAACCGATCTTACTGGCTTTGGGACTGGGAACTCTGACGGGTTTTGCATTGTCATGTGTCCCGTTAAATCTGTATGGGCTGTTGTGACTTTGATGTAGTTCATTTTGTCTCAATCCATGCTGATTACTAGTAATTGTTGGATCTGGCCAGTGAAACCTATTTTGGCTTATGTAGCCTTGCAGGACTTGGAGTCTTGCCTGTTTCTTGTTCAGATACTGTCTGGTATTTGGCACTTGAACTGCACGTCAGCAAAACAAACTGTTACTAGTTTTTCATCTGCTTTAGGAAAAGCAGAGATTGAGTTAAATCAGAGTGGTTGTGCTAAACAATCCAGTGAACCAGGCAGGATCTGTTGTCACTCCTTTGACAAGATCATAAAAGTTTGGGGTGAGGAGCAGGCAAGTTGTCAGACTGAGTTGTGGCTTGGTTGCCTTGTCTGCCATTTGCAGTCAGCCAGCAATATTCTCTTTTTCTTACCGTAGCACCTTCCAAGACTTGTGCAAAGTGTGTCACAGTCCATCCACACTTCTACCTCAGAGAAGACCGCACTGGACCGCAGCGCTCTGGAGAGTTCCTGTGCTGCAGACTTCAGTGACAGTCCGTCCCCAGCAGAGAATGTGGCTGTCAGGCTCCCTCGGAAGAAAAGCAGGGTCTGGGAACTGACATAGCTTCTTAACCACATAGCTGGCATGTTGGGTGAAGGGGCTGCTTCGACATGAAAGCATCATGCAGTAGGATGGGATCTGGTTCTGACTGTGTGGTTCGTGAGCCTCTGTGCTGCCATGTGTTAGGAACAGGCTGGGTTTAACAACACTCTTGATGTTCCAAATATTTCATGGTGTGCTTCCACACCGTAACAACTGTAAACACTTCAGTTTGGCAGAGCCCCTCATCAGATGCTGTTTTGGTTGTTCTGATCCCTCACAACTATTCTTACGCTCTTTTTTCCAGGGAAAAATCAAAGTGCGCAGAGCAAGTATTTCAGAGCCAAGTGACACAGAACACGAGCCCCGGGCATTACCTCTCTCTGCTGGTGAGGCTTGTCTTCTTCCTTAGTAACACAGCAGCTGAACATACAGTAAGAGTACTCTGGACTGGTAACTATTTTCATGCTTCCCAAGTTTTCTGTCTTCAGGCCTGGTCCTACAGCATCAGAAGGAGATGAAGCGCTTGGCCAGCTTCAGAGATCGCTTTGGTGCTGACTGGCTGCAGTACAAGAGACACCTGGAGGAGCCCGACCAAGTACCTGCCATCTCCCGTAGCCGTTCTGCAGATGAGATCGCAGGCAGACCTGCTGCAATGGACTTGCAGAGTGAGAGCTCTGACCCAGAGCAAGGAAAACCCCAAGCAGACCAGGAAGAATCCTCTCCTCCTTTGAATGACACTGAGAAGGAGGAAGAGCCTGAAGTACAGTTGGATGAACCTGTGGAAGGAGAACAGAGGGAAGAAGAGGAGGCAGATGAGCTAATGCTGGGAGAGGAAGAAGAGGAGAAGCCAGAAGGTAAACAAGTCCTTTCAGTGCTGTGTTTAAGGGCTTGGGTGACAACAGAATAGATGAATCAAATATGTTATCTCTGAAGCTTTATTGTGCTGCCCAGTATTGTGGGAATTCTAAGGACCTGAGCCCAGCAGGCCTGAAGGTCTGCTGCATGTATTGACCTGTACTGTGTCTTGTTTGGCAGTGGATCTGTGCCAGCCAGTGCTGGTGAGCCAAATAGAAGGTGAAGGGGACCCAGAGCCAGACTGGATCTTCTTGAGAGTCACAGCTAAGCATGTGATTGAGGTGGAACTGAAGGCTGCCAGAGTCCTTCACAAGCTGGAGCTGAAATGCCTGCAGAATGTGGAGACCTCAGAGTTGAGTTGGAAGAGGATGGTAAGTTGTGCCTCTGTGTGAGCCTTGGTCATCTTACTCCCTGTGTGGGCCAGCATTCTGAATTTGGACTTGTCAGAGAATCCTGAAGGTCTTTTCCTAGCTCCTTGATTGAAAGAGCATATCTTCCTCCCAGTGCATGTGTATCTAACAGCATCTGTATTGCTGAGTGCCTGCAATAATGCAGCAGGAGCCAGCAACAAATTTGTTCCAAAGCTGTAATTAAAAGACAATAGCTGAACTTGTTCCAGTGTGCAGAAATGCGAGACTTCTCAAGAGGACTTAAGTGAAGTGGAGGCCTCCTTCCTGTCCTTTCTTCACTGGGATGTCACCCTGGCCTTGGAGGACTGTTTGTGGATTGCACTGTTTCTCGTGCAGCACCAAGCCGACTGTGATGTTTAGAAAGCTCTTGGTAGCTCAGTGGGCAGTTTGCCATCTGCACTGGGTGCGTGCTTTAGCACTACCAGCCCTATTTGGCTTTTGTGGTTCTTTAGAAAGGGAGTTTGAAAATGCCTTTTTCCTTGTGGTACGATTTTAATGTTCAGTCTGTGCACAGACAAGTTCACAGATTTCTGTAATACTGTTTTCTGTGAAAGCTCCAACTCATTTTTAAATCCTACCCTTGTGCCTTTTTGAATGTTTGTGGCTTGATATTCTTCTGAATACCTTCATGAAAAGGTGGTTTGTTTGAAATGCTTTGTTCTATGCCTTGAATGTTACTGTGTAAGTTTCAAGTGCTCATGCAATTTTTCAAGCACTCAACGCAAGTGTTCTCAGCACTCATTAGCTTTATATTTGTTTATGCCCATTTTATCAGACTCCCAAATGCTATCAGCTATGGAGGGCTGCTCAGGGCTCACTAAATTAAGTGCTTGCATGGCCACGTTTCAGCTGGTTGCAAACAAATGTAATCTATATACTGAAAGCTGCTCTCTCTTCCTAGAACTGGTATTTTCTGTCTCCTGCAGGACCTGGAGCGAGTTTTCCCTGTCCTCATGTTGCACTTCAGCTACATTCGCAAGGACCGGCAGAAGCGCAAATACGTGGTGCTTGACGACTGCCCGGAGCAGTGTCTACAGGTGGGGAGGCCTGGGCAGAGGGGCAGTGTTACTGCAAAACTGAATTCTTCCGACGAGCAAAAGGCTGATGTTGTCAGAAAACATGAGCACCTTCTGCCTGTGTCTGGCTTGTTGGGATTTCTTCTGCTGCACAGATGACCTGTGGAGGGCCCTGTGAGCATGGCCATGGGCACTGAAGCTTCTGCAGCATAAAGGGTGCTCTCAAGGTGAAAGTCTTGCAGCTTTCTCCCTCTTGGGGTGTAAAGTTTGTAGTCAAGCTAGTGATTGTTACTTGTTGTGCATGTGCAACATAATGTTGCCTGTGTGCTGAGTGATGTGCTAGCCTGTACTTCACCCTCTGGACAGTGAGAGTGTCAGTGCTGTGGCTGCTTTGGTCCACACAGCTGCTGTACGGACTGTGGTCTCTAATCAAAGCATCTTTCTCTGGATACGGTTTAAGTATATTTAAACAAGTTGTTAGAAAGAAGGCACAAATAGATGGGACCTTTGAGACCAGAGTTCCAGAGCTAGCCTCTCAGTATATAGATAGAAGGCACAGGCCTGCAAAAACAGGTTCTTTTGTTCTTCTGCAGTGAAGCTCCATGGCCTTGGCAAGTCTTGCACAGCTGGGAAATGTTCCTGTTCCCCTTGCACTCTGAAATTCTGTAGTGAGGCATGTGAGAAGCTTGCTGAAGTCAGAACCTTGCTTTTATTAGGACAATCATAGCTGCCTGCTAGCACTCTTTTCCCTGTGCTGCTACTTTTAGAATGTCCTTGAAGTGTTGAACCCAGCTGTTGAGGAGAATCGGCGAAATCAGGACCAAGAGAAGGGATCAACAAAGTTCCAGTGCCTGAAATGCAAGCAGGAATTTTCACAGTCCCTTGTTGCCTGGTATCAAGGTTCCTATCCTTCAGAGATTGGAGACACCAAAATCCTGGAGCCCCTAGTTGCCTCACATCAAGGTAGGATGTAGTGCCCAAGAGAATGATGCTTGCTAATGCCTAGGCAGACTTCTGGAGTAGAGGCTGTGGTGCAGAGCATGGGATGTATAGGAGAAGGTGATGCTTTGGCTGTACTGGAATTAAAGCCTGTTGCGGGATGTACTCTCACTTGGCCAACTTGGACTGGGAAGAACGTGCCTTGTTTGCTAGCAGAAATAAGCCCCTGGTTTAAGGTCAAGCAAACAGAACTCCTCTTCTGGGTGGCCTGGGGTCTAGGGGCACATAAAGGTGCTGGAAACTGGAGCCTGGGAGGGGACTGAAAGGCCATGTAGTCAGTTCTGCCATAGAGACAGTTATTCTGGAGGCCTTTTACCAACAGAAGCTTCCAGGGAATATTCTCAAGTATTTCAGGTAAAGCTTTGGCTGTTAGACATCGGAAAAACAACCAGAACCCTAACCTAAGTCTCCCTGACTATGAGCTTAAACCCACTCTTACTGCCCTTTTGGGAAGTAATTCATTCCTTTCTTTGTAATTGAGGGCTATTGTTCTCCCGCCCCCCCCCCACCCCACAACTTCTCCTGCTTTCTGTCCTCTAGACTAAATAAGCTCAACTCTCTAGATAATTTGCTTGTCATTTGTATCTCATACAGGCAGTTTCTTGCTGGTCTCCTTTGTACTCTTTCCCGTTTGTCCACATTTTTCTTTGGATTTTTAAAACTAGATGTGGTATTTTGGCTGAGACATGGTTAGTGCTGAATAGGCACCTTCTGACTGCTGAGTTTTTCAGAGATCGCTTTATATTTGAAGTGGGGATGTCCAGCCTTGGCTCAAAGATGTTATTTGACAAAGTATTCTGGGATTGAAGTACTGCAGTGAAGGCAGAAGTGCTGTTCTGGCTGCAGCACTTTCATCTACCTCAGGACAGTTTCTTCTCTTTGCTGGGGAGTCCCATGATTCAGTTGGGAGTCTGTTCTAGTGTGAGTGAAGGGAGTATCAGTGTGAATCAGAAGGGTGAGGAGGCATGAGGACTGCTGGGGAAAGGACACAGCCTGCTTGCATGATTGACTGGAAGATAAACCAAGCCAGGGATGGAGGTACTGAAGGAAGGTTGGGTGGGCTGGGCATGAGCTTGGGCTTCAGAGGTTTTGTGAGTGCTTGTGGATGTGAAGTCATGAGCCAAAGCCCTGTTGTAGTTTCAGTTGGAAGCCCTAAATCTGAGCAGAACTATTTCATGTGGATGTTGGTACTGATCTAGAATTTGTGAGGGGAGGTATATAGGATATGATTCTGAACAAAGTTTTTCAACAAGCTGCTCAAATCAGACTGTAATTTTTGTCTATTTTGAAAGGGAGGGCTTGTGGTTTGCAGAGGGAGGAGGGGGACCTAAAATCTTGCTGAGGGAGAGCTGTTCTGGTTTTTCATTATTCCTGACAAAATCTTCCACAGATCCTGCAGCAGCTGGTGAGCCCATAGCATGTCCCTGTTGTTCCAGTGACCATGTGGTCATTCTGCCTTCAGAGGTGTGCTCCAGCACACCTCTGCCACCTGGTGCCGATAGCACAAGTGAGGACCTGTCAGACTCTATGCTGGAGGGAGGCAGCCAGCAGGAGGGCTCAGAAGAAACACCTGTCCTGGCCAGTGAGAGCAGGAAGTTCTACATTGGTGGAGAGGACAGCTCAGAGATGGATACCAGCAACAGCACCAGGACCCCAGAGCTGAGTAGTGAGCCTGACGGTGCCCTTCATTCCAACTTCGGTGGTTCAGATGGGGGCTGCAGGAAGGAGCTGGGCATGAAGAGCCAGTACTTGTCCCTCAGCCACACAGACACCAACGGGGGCAGCTTGATGGGAAGCTACCGCTACAGTGTTTCTCGGGGGCCCACTCCTTCCCAGCTCTCTCTGAACTCTGAGTCCGAGGAGACATGGAATCTCAGTCCCCGTAAGTATGTAGGATTTGTCCAGGGTTTAGGGGTGTGGACAGCTTGTTCACTGGGCTTCATCACTGGTGCTTGCTGGATATACCACCTCTTGTTTAATGAAGAGGGAGACATCAAGTAATAGCAGCTGTAACGATATGGTTCTTGAGAGGAGAGTTTTGCATTATCCTCTGTCTTAAATCCTCATGCCAGAAGGTAGGGAAATGTGAGACAGCTCCTAATCCCTGTTATTGCTTAGACTCTGACTAACAGGGTCTTGTTCTGGAAGCTGCACTGTTCAGTTATGGACACACTGGGTTTCTGTGGCACCCATAAGCTGCCAGCTGGTGCATTATCTTTGGAGAATAGTATGAACAATTTCTTTGTATTTATTCTCTGGCTTAAGTGTAGTGTGAGGCTGGTGTGTAAGTAGGAGGCTCTGGTTAGTGGATCTACTGTTACTTGTGCTTTCCTCACTTTTGTGAGCTTCCAATGACAAAGCTTGTCCAAGAGACTGCATGCTGGCTGTGTGAGAGTTGTCATGCAAAACAGCAGTTACTAGGAGGTCTGTGAAGGACCTTAGATTTCTGATGTAGCAGACTGCTTTTGCCTGGGCATCAGCTTGCTATTTACAGAATAACAAGTTAGAACGGAGCTTTGGAGATTATCTGGCCCAGCACACCAAGTCACTCTACTGCAACTGAGTCTAGTTCTGTTTTGCAAACCCATCATCTTCTTGATCTATAGAGGTCCCCCTCAGCCCTTCAAGACTGCTGTGCCACTGAAGATGAGCTGATATAGAACCACAGTTTAGGATTGCTATGTTCAGTCTTGTACACTTGGAGTGTGAGAAATAAAGCAGCCTCTTGGGTCAAATCACAAGGTCCCAGTTTAAAACAGACTGTGAAGAAACTCCTGCTGAGGAGAAGCTGATTAATGTTTCTGGTGGAGAACAGGCTCTGCTGGGAAGTGTGTATTCTCAGGCGGTATTGTAGCTATTGTATAAATTATTTGGTCATACAATTGCATGACAAACCTGATTATGTTCTTTAGCAGTTTTATTGGTGTCTTCCTCAGGCCTCTTTAACCTTGCCACGATCAAAGTCAGAGTTAAAAAGTTGACTTGAACTGACACCAGCTGAAATGAGAAATATTTTCTGGCTTTATGATAAAGAACTACCCTCCTGCCAAATCTGGCAGCAAAGCAGTGTCCTCCTGTGACTAGACAGCTGAGCTTAGTTTGAAGCTGGCTTATATCAGATCTTTGTACATTGGAAAAAAAAACAGGTGTTGGAGTGATGAAGTCCTCTCCTATCTCCACATGGAGACTTGTGGCCTGTAAAGCCCTGGGTTTCACCCTTTGTCTTGAGGAGACACTTGATGGAAGCAGCTGTGCAGAAGGGGTGACACTGGTACCCTGGTGCTGGTCTGCATGCTTGGGCAGCACCCGGTCAGTGGATAGAATGTCAGCGCTGCCCTTTGCTCTCCTCAGCTGTAAATGGTGTCCTGAACACAAGGGACTTCCATGCAGTGGATCATCGCCTGAAGCTGTACCTGGATATGGAGGTTTTTGAGGAGAATGCTGAGGAGTTCCAGTGCTTTCTAAAGGTGAGCTCCCGCAGCACCACTCCTATTCTTTGGCTGCCCCTCCTGCCACCCTACAAGTTCTGCACTGGTGTGGCATCCCAGAGACTGTGGGGTATGAAGGGAGCTAAAGCATCTTTGCATCTGTCCTTTCTGTGAGTGAGCTGGCAAGGGGCAGGCCAAGGCTATGACCCACCCTCTGTGCTCTAGGTAGTCATGGTGAAGTTTGGCCGGCAAGGAGAGTTCCTCTCAGTCCTAGTTGCTTCTGATCTCAAGATTTATGTACTGGAAGTCACCGGGGCTATCAGGTGAGGACCCTGCAGCAAGTCTGTGAGTGCTGGGTGGTGCCAGCCTGTGTTAGCTTATGCTAACCTTACCCTGGAGATGTAGTAACATACAGAGGCGTTTCTGGCAAACCCCCCTGTTGCCATCTGATGTGAGAGAGGAAACAGGGCAGCCTGCTGCAGCTGAGGGCTGTGCTCTGTGATTAGGGGACAACCTGCAGACTGGCTGAAGAAGAGTGACTCTCACTACCTGTCTGATATTTCTCATCTGGAAGTGGGACTCTGCCACCAGAGCTTGCGAATGGAGTTTGAGAACCCAAAAGCCTCCTACAGTCTGCTGATCCGGAACCAAAGCTGCTGTGACCAGTTCCTGCAGACCCTGACAGGTAAGAATAGAACTGTAGAGGGGTGGAGGAGAGGATTTGAAAGATTTCCTCTTGGGGAGCTATCAACAGAGCTGTTGTTGTGTTTATGTTGGAAATTTGCTTCTGGCCAGATCAGAAAAAGAGCTGGGAGAGAATCCCACTGGCATCATAACTTGCAGTGCCTCTCTGAAGACTAGAGAAGCATCCTGAACTGTTACGTACTGCCCTTGGGTTGGCAATAAAAGGCATCTGCTTTCTCCCCCTCTTTAGATCTCATGCAAGAGCTGCCTGTTAAGCACAGGAGTAAGGTGAAGGAAATCCCCACTGTGGAAATGAATCCACAACACTGGCTATGGTAAGAACAGCCTGTGAGGGGTTGGGATTTCAGATAGAAGGGGATGTCTGCTTGTCCAGCAGGCCCTGGGAAACATGGTGCTGGAAACAGGGTAGCACAAGAGGAGGCACCACTGGAGTGGCAGCAAGGCCTGTGTTACAGGTTTAATGCAACAGTCTGAGGTGCCTTCTGCACAGGGGATGAATAGGCAAAGGGGTCTCATGGACTGAGCCAGGCAGGGCAACTTCTCTTCTGGAGGAACCTGAGCAGGATATAATGGAGGGAGAAAAAATGTGAGCCATAGGGCAGCCTTCTCACTTGCCAGAAACATTTTGCCCCTAGCTGGCAGGGTGGTAGAGAACCAGGAGAGAGAGGACTTTTGCAACATCTGGAAGAGATGGGTCCTTCCCTTCCCCAAGAGGACAGTGAACAGTAGCTTGTTCGCAGAAAACCTGGACTAGAAACAGAGTGCTTCCCTGATTCACCCACTGTTGTATTTCCTTCAGGCCTCTACTGGACTCCAAGAAGACAGATTCTGCAGCTGCAGATGACACTTCTTTCTTCTACCTTCTGGCCTACCTGATCCAAGGTATAGGAGATCTCAGTGGCCAGGTGTCCCATACCTTGTGCTGTCTGCTTATATGCTTGGGTTTTTAGTGTACAGTCTGTGAGAAAAGAGCTGTACCATTCATCCAGCAGTGAGATGAGGTGAGGGTGTGGGTGAGAGCTCTTTTTTAGTGTTGGGATGTGTAGGGTAGCAGCATACTTCTGTACATCCAGTGAATTTTCCAGCCGTTTCCTACACTGAGATCTGGGTTTTAGGAAGCGGTTGGTCTTGCACATCAGATTTGGTGACAACTCAGGGTGGTTTCTGAGAAGTTAGAGATTATCTGAGGGCTAGATCATTGCCCTGATCTGAGGGAAAGATGAGGGGTCATAAGCACAGCTGGTTTGTGTGAGTTGATGAAAGGCTCCTTTATTTGGGAAGACAGAAGTAGATCTCCAGAACCCGAGATGACAGTACAGGAGCAGCCTGCTGGAGCCCCTCAAGTTCTGTTCCAGGACTTGCGGAGGGACAAATGTGTTCAACCTAGGGTTTGAGTCTTCACTGAACAATTCTAGTGTCATCTTAGCTTGAGACACTGGAAAAAGCGACCTGGCTCCTAATCACATTCTGACCAATTTGTTGCTACTTTTGTATCCCTGGTCACCACTGGCCACTTGGGGAGGTATCAAAAGTACGAGTATTCAAAGGAGTCTGGGAAGTACAGAAGTATGTTTACTGGTCTCCTCAAGCTGAACAAATGGTCTGTGGGAGGGAGAAGGTAAAGTATGTTTTTCTTAACTCTAAAGTTTTCTTCTCTTTTAGAGTGTGGTGCCCAAAACTGGACACAGTTCCAGCTGAGATCTCATGGCCAAGTAGACAGGATTAATCAGACATCCCATTTCTGATATTCCTACTAATTCCCAAGAGTGAGATGTGATGAGAAAAGCAACATGTTACTGCATCAGCTTGTGATTCTCTGTGACCTCAGCGAGTTGTGCTAGTCATTCCCTATTTCTGTACATCTAATTTATTCCCAAGTTCTCGTGCTCTTAATTTGCATCCACTGAAATCAGATGGATTATGTTTAGGTTCCCTGAAGTTTATCAAAACTACTTTGCTTCCTGCCAATACTTATGACACATCCAAGCTTGGTATGTGCTCTCTGTTCCATTCATCAGATCTTTGCAGCCAGATGAATTCAGGACAAAAAAGGTGGCCTTTAAGCTGCCGACTTTTAACTAAGGAGTAATAAAGTGTTGTTTAGGACTTAAAGACTTAAGTGGCTTTTCCTGCCTCACTTGAGGACATAGACTGGACAAGACTTGCTGGGCAGTCATCTTTCATATGCATGTTCCTGCATCAAGTTTGGATAAGCTGGTCAAACCCAGCTACATTTCACTACCCTGCTCCCCTCTTCAGTCAGGAAGCTGGATAAGGCTGTTCACCCAAGTTACTGCGGCTAGAAAGGATTTCCCTAGGGGAGGAATGGAAAGCAAAGCTGATTCTGTGGTGACTCAGGCTCTCAGCAAAGCCTCTCCTATTCCCTCATATCCTTTTAGGGGCATCTGCTTTCCCTGTGACCCTGCTGGGCACCCGAAGCATGTTGTTTCTGCTGGAGGAGAGTCACCAGTGGCAGGTGCAGCCCTCGTTGGATGAAGACCATGAGGCAGAAACACCTCCTAGGAGCAACATTCAGTTGAAGGAGAGGCAGCCGATCACCAGTATTAGCAATGTCATCACCTATCGCCTCTGTCCATGTGACATCAAGCTGATGCTTTATGATGAGGTAACCAGGAGGTGCTCACGAATTCAGGATACTGGGGGCTGCTTGTACTCAGATCCTCTTCCTGCAAGAGTGTCTTGGGGCTGTCATCTGCCATCCTGACCTAGAGCCTTGCACCACAGAGGCAGGGGAGCACAGCAGAAAGTCATGTAGGGACTCCACGCTGGCAGCAGAGAGGAAGGAAGAGGTCACAGAGGAATTGGGAGGAGCTGGCATCTGTGCTGGGGGATAAGGCTCGGGGCTCATACATGCCGTTCAAGCTAGTCTGCTCATTTGCCTTCCTCTCTTTCCTCCCTCCCAGGTACTGAAGGTGGAGAGCACTTGGCACATTCGCACAGAGTGCCCTGAGCTCCTGGTAGAGCTGGTGGAGTGGATCCGTGGCCCCTGGGAGGAGATGTTCTCAATCGAGCTACGGACGGCTGTGTATGAGGCACTGGAGTGAGCTTGCTGGCTGTAGGCAGGCAGGACTCGGAGTCAAGAGTGCTGCTGTGCTGGCTATGGTGCACAAGTGTCTCCCACTCCCATCTGACCTTGCTGTTCTGTGGCCTCTGCTTTCTACTCTACTCTTGCCCCTGGCCCTTTTTGGTGAGGACGAGGGGAGCACATGATGGTTCAAACTGCAGAGTCATTCATTTGCACTGGACTGGCCATGGAAGGATAAGGTGGAGGGTGTTTCCTGTAATACTGCATAAGCTACCCCAAGGCAGTTGGGTGCTGTGGTCTTTCTAGGAGGTGTATTTGCTGCCTTCCTGTCTGTCTCAGGACAGCTACCATTATCTGCTGATGATTTTTTTTACCTCTTCCTCCTTCTTGTCCATGGTTTTCCTAAAGCTGCCTGCTTCCAACACAAGCCTGATTGCACAAGGTCATGAAACATATTGTACACAACCCCACAGAGAGCCCTGCCTCTGTGGGGCACAGCTCAGTCTGCTGCTGTAGTCTTTCACTGTCACTGGGGACGAAGGAGCCTCTAGGTTCTCAGTACAGAAATGTGTTGCTCATTGCTTAAGGGTCAGGACCTTGGTGAGCACCAGTAGGTAAAAGCGAGGCTTAGGCTTCTGAGCGGTCCAAAAGCAAAAGTCTATTTTAACATGAGTTTTACTATTTTCTATTGTAATAAAAGCTTATATTTATTGAATTGTCATGTTTTTCTTGTTTCATCCTCTTGCAGTGCTGTAATGTCTTTGTAAGGTCTTCCATACTAGCTTTGCTGCAGCCTTAAGGGTTCCCAAACATCTCACAGCATTCAAGCCATTTTCCTCTTCCTATTCAGGGTGGGTGCTGCTGGGCTGCTGGGCTTCTCCACCTGCCTGTCTTCCAAGCAGCAACCAAGGAACAAGACCCAAACAAGATTATACTGACAGCAGGTACTGGTTGTAGTATTCTCCTTTGACAATTGCCCTCAGGTGGACATCCTATGGCCTTCCAGCCACAGCACATTGCTTACTGGCTGCACAGACCCTCAGAGGCTTGCCTCTTTTAGGCTGTTGTGGTTGTGGAGGTGGGGGTACCTACCACTAGGTTCTTCCTTTTACAAGGCTTTGCCTTGTCTCAACTTCGCCTGCAGAGAGTTAAATGCAGCTTAAAAAATGCTGCTGCCTGACCAGGGCTTGCTGTGTCACAGGGTCTCTGCCCTGCCCAGTGTGGATCAAGGTGAGATGCTGTGTGCAGCGTTTTGATGCAGCTGGAGCCCCCTGTGGGGTGGGCAGAAGTAGAACTGCGACGTTAAGGTGCTGCCATGTGGGATCTGATACCCCAAGCAGGGACCTTACTGATGGTTGCTTTTCCCAGAGTAGTGTCTCTGTCTTGCTATGAGTGTTCAACCTATGGTTTCGGGGCATTTTCTGACTGTTAATCCTTGGTGATAAAACCTCTATTTTATGTCAATGTGATCTTGATTTTTATAAATGTGTATTTGACATTCAGTGACCTGATGCCTGTTTTCTTTGAATACTGAATATGGCAGCTCTTCGCAACAGTCTCTGTGACATTCAAACATTTCACATGCCCAAAGTTAGTGTTGGTGTCTTCAGTTTCTGTCACTGAGAAAACAGCAGAGACTTGGTCCCACTGCATCCCACTGATCCCCTGGACAGATAGGGTAGTTTTCCTCCCTGCACAAACCCGTCTATGCCATCCTTGTAGCCTTAGGAGGCGGGGGGGAAGTTCAGTTTCCATTCTGTGTCTGAAGGCCACCTCATAGCATGGTGTCAGACACTTTATTGGAATCGCTGTACTACTTGATGTTCTCCTGTCACTTCCAGCGGCAGTTGAGTTGTTGAAGGCCCACAGCAGCTGATATTTTTATCTAGCCTCCTATAGACTTGATTGACAAGATCTATACTGTCTTGAGGCAGATGTCACAACACATGCCACTTTCTCCCCTTTTCCTCAGTCAGTATATGGCTGCTGCTCTCTGTTCCTTTGGAGTGATCTTGGATCTCAAGTGGGAGTGAGCTCAGCCCATGCTTTGTCTGGGGCAAGAACTCTGAGAAAGCTGAGCCAGTAAAGACCAGTAGGGTTTCATGTCTTCATCTAGCCATTTAAGGAGCTTGTGTATGTTCTGTCTTCACCTTCTATAGCTGTGTTTTTCACAAAGGCCAAGAATTATATTTGGAGTTATTGGACCAGCTTGCTGATACCTCTGCTGCTTAAGCTGATCCCCTGAGAAAGCTCATCCCTGGAACTTGCTTTTCCAATCCTAGCGAAGCAGACCTTTGCCACACCATTGCCTGGATATGTGTTGGGGGGTCCTGACAAAGCATGGATTGCCAGAACCAAAAGTTTTGCTTGTGTGCTCTTCTCAAGCTCTTCCCGCTTTTTACTGCAGAAGTGACTTCTCATTTGCTTCTCCTCCTTGCTATGTCTGTGCTGCTCTGTGCTCTCACCTCAGCACTAGCCTCTTGGTCCCGTTAACAGCTCCCTGCTCTTCTGCATTCCTTCAGCCACTGCGCTTACAGGGAAGCTCATGTGGGCGCTGTCACCACCTGTCTCCTGCCTCTTCATGAAACACTTGCTTTGTTTTCCTCCTGGTTATTACAGATTAACAGATTAACCCTTTTGTGGTTACTCTGTGATCACAATGCTTTGCTGTAGGGCCTCTTGCACTAGGAGCAGTGATTACATTAACTGGCCTCATTGCATCAGCTGGGTGTGTGTGATGGTTCCCCTGACACACACTGCCTCTGCCTCTCCAGCACTGCAGGCAGCCCTGACTTGGGCTGTGTAGCAGAGCTGGGGTTTGCAGAAAAGTGGGATATTTATTGAACCAGCTGCAGGTATCTTCTGCACCATCACTTCTGATTATGCTGTCCCCTAGCCGTGCTCTTAAACAGTGTGGATTTTTCCCCTTCTTCCCTTCTCCTTTTCTGGGCGCACTTGGCTCCAGTGCTCAGCTGCTAGCACAGAGCAAGGTGGGTCTGAACCTCAGTGTTTTCCTGCCTGTGTCTGCCTAGAGCAGTCTCAAGATGTATATAGCTGGAGGATTGCCCAGGCTGGAGTGCCCATAGGGCTCTAGGGACAGGCTGCAGGCAGCTGTGTGCTCAGGCCTCTGGCTGGCCATTGCTATGAGCCTGAAGCTACCACTGCTTTTCCACGGGCACATACCAGCCCTGCCTTACTCTGTTGTTCAACTCATCAATGAAAGTGATGCCTCAGTCACGGGTTTTGGTGCTTCCTGCTGCGTCTCTCTGCCTCTAAAGCAGTAGTGCCTCCAGCCTACTTAGCCTGTGGGTTAGCTGTCAGCCCCTTTGCACTATGCTGAACTAGTGAAACCTTGTTTCTAATCAGCCTGGGTGACTGGAGTGACTGGTGACTTATTTCTAGCAGAATATCCCTGCTGGCCTTATCTCCAGGGGACTGAAGATGTAGCAGCAAAGGGCGTGTGTTTCTCATTGTTCATGGACCTGGCTGACCAGCCACATCCTTTCAAGGTGTCAATGCTCCTTATCCAGCATAGAGAGCACTGTCTGGGGGCTGTGTAAACCCCTTCCCTATGGGCTGCCCTCCAGCTTGGCTGGTAGAGGAAGAGCAGCAAACACAGGCTGGGCTCAAGTGCCATGCGTGGTCCTGGCAGAAGTCAGCTCCCAGGAACTGAGAAGGAGATCCTAGCACAAGAGAGGTGAGCAGGGGCCTTGCCATGTACCCCTCACTGTGCTGCATAATCAAGTGGGAGGGGGGAAAGGGAAGGGGACTTTATTTTGAAGCCATCCCAGCCTTCTCTCAGCCTGTGTTGGAGGGGACAGTCAGGGACAGTCATTGCCCTTTATGCTCTTGCAACGGAGTGTGCCTCTGCCTGTTATCAGAAGGTTATTAAGCTAGTTATGGAGCTATCCTGTATCAGGACAAACAGTCCCTAATAGACCTGTCTGCTCCCTGTCCCAGTGCCAGACAAGTTGTTTAATACGGGAAGAGCATGTTTGATGCTGAGGACACATGCTGCCTACCTGCACTGCTGCCTGCTCATGACCCTGCTCAGGGAGGGTAGAGCTGGCTTCCTCACCCTTCTGCCAAGCACCAGCCAGGCATGGTCCATGTTGCTCTGCAGCAAACATGCCCAGGGTGCCCCACCATCTGCCTCACTGCCACTGTCCCCAGAAGCAGAGGCTGTCATAGCAGGGGCCAGCCTGTCCTGCTGTATTGATCAGAGCAGAAACCAAGGCTGCTAACAAGAGCCAGACTGGGCCCTGCACTCTCCCTGTACCCTTGTGTCTGGCAGCCAAGGCAGTGGAGTTCCAGAGGGAACCTCCATTGCAGCACTGTGGCTGAGCAGTGAGGAAGAACTGCTTGTGTGAGCTCTTGTCGTGTCCTGCCTAAGCTGTAGCACTTGTTCCAAAAGTGGATATTCTTCTTATCCCTGCAGTTGCATTCCCCCTCAGCCACCATCTCCTCTATTACCAGCTTCCCTTGCTCTTGCTGGGCTGTGCAGCTGCCCTGCCATGGCTCTGCCACACTGAGTCAGTAGTTTGGGGCTGATCCTGGTTTTTGTGGTCGGTGATGGTGCTCTTGTTTCCTCTGCAAAGCTGATCTTGGAGCCAGACCCCAAAATGCTGCTGATCTGTACATCCTTCCTTTCCACGATGCTCTGTCAGCCTCAGCTGATGTGGTAGGGATGTGGGTGGGCAACACCCTTCATCCACTGTCTTCCTTTCCCGGATGATGTGGGTTTGCCCTCTGTCTCAGGCTGAAAGGGCGATGCCTCTGTGGGCATTTGGGTGTTGCAAGTTCAGGAAAAGGGTAGAGCAAGGAACACCCAGGGTACCATCACAGGGGAAGCTGGAGGGCTCTGACACCAATGACTAGATGCGGACAAGCACAGCAATGCCTGTCCGGGGGCTGTGTGACACCAGCCCCTGGGCCTGGCCTCCCAAAGCAAGCTCTGCCCCACAGCCCAGTAATGGGCTGAGCCATGCTGGACAAAAATGCTGCAGCAGCAGTGCCTGACCCCAGCCCAACAAACAGCTTCATTCTGGGTACAAAGGCTTCAGTTTGCAGTGCCCCAGGGGTCACACTCCTCAGTTCAATGTGAGGCTACTGAAACAGGGGCTTATTCTTCAAACACAGCACCAGAGTCAAAGGGTCACATAGATCCCTTACCCCTGGCAAACTGCTTGACTGCCTGGGGTTGAAGCCAGGCTGGAGGCAAGACCTGGAAGCATTTAAAAACAAGTGGTGACTGTGGGAAAAGAAAGCCCCAAGCCACTTTAACTGCTTGGCAAGAGCAGGAGGTTCAACATAGGCAGTGTGCTGCTTGACATCCCCAGCATGCTGAGATGCTGCCCTCATGCTGGCAACCCCTTGCCCTGCTCCCAACTCTCCATGCTGCACTGCAGGTGCCACCTGCCTGCAACCCCAAGTTTCCTTTCTGGCCTTGAATGCTTCCTTACATCCTTCCAAAAGCTAGAGTTTCTGTGCTCAGTTTGCTGTCTCCTTGCATCCATCTCTTCCCATTTCTCCTGACCTGGGATGGAGGTTGTGACCAGAGCGTCTGTGCTGGATCTGGAACATGCGTTTCCCTTCCAGAAATGTTGATGCCACAGATGCATGCATAGGAACAGGGTTCAATGGAAAGTAATCCTTCATATCCAGGTCAAATCCCCTTCCTACTGTTGCAGCGCTCCCTCCATAGGAGGGGACTGATGCATCCGTGAGCTGGGGAAAAGGAAGGATTGAACAAGAGAGCCCAAGGCAGGCTTCTTGTCCAGCCTCTTGTACACACACCTGCACCCATGTCAGGGTGCAGCACATTGTACTGAGGGATGCCAGGTGTCCTCCCATGTAAGAGCACCAAGCCTGTGCCCAGGCTCTTGCAGGTGCTGTTACAATGCCATGGTAGCACTGCTGACTTAGTGAAACAGCAGGGCTGCTGCAGAGTAACCAAAAACCCACACTGGATGGGCTAGCCACACTTCCTACCTCTCTCCTTGCCCCAGCCTCAACGCCTCAACCCTCTTCCAGCCAACCCTCCGGTGCTGCACCCACCAGTGCTTGCTTGTGGAAACCCTTCTGCAGAAGGGAGTCATCATCATGGCCAGGCTTCATGAACAAAGATTTGGGAAGGGCTCTACCCACACTTGCTGCAAGCGCGCTGATGGCTAAAGAGGCCGATGCGAGATAGGCAAGTCCGGCTGCAAAAGGCGCAGCAGAAAGTCTCCATAGGTGGTGTTGGTGAGGCACTGCATTGTCTTTTCTCCTGAGGAGAAGCAGCATTTCATGAGCTCATGCAGACACCAGTTTCCCCCTGACTATTTGGGTTGTGCAAGGCTGCTCAGCATCCCTCCTCATCCCCACACAAGGGCGCAAGAACAGGATGCTCTGCCCAGGATATCACTGGTGTGACTGGCCCACCAGCGTGGGCACAACAAAATTTCCACAGAGCCAATTTTAGCAGTGCAGAAAGTGAGTGGCCGGGTTGCTTGGATGAAGGGACAGAACTGCTGTTCTAGGGTGGTGACTCAAAGCCGCCACCACCACTGCACTGGTATTGGGGGAGAAGTGGTGATTCTAAGGGCACATCTGGAGGTGCTGCATGCTCAGTCCAGTCCTGCAGGGGCCTAGTCTGGGACACCAGGAGCAGCACAGGTTTCAAAAGGTTTGAGGCATATTCCCACCACACAGGCACATCTTGCTCTGCATTCCCAGCATGTCTAGGGCCACCTCTCCTCTGGTGCCATTGCATCACTCCTTTCTTCCATGCTCTTTCTCCACTGGGAGGGAAAGAATGCTACGAGGGGCAGGAGGTTACTGTGCAGGAGACACTCGTGGCCGGAGCGGGGGCTCCCTCCTCTTGCTCTGCGGCGGGGCTCACCCCTGAGCACTCCGCGGGCTGAGCCGCACCCGCGATTGGGAGCGCTCTCCTGCGGTGGGCAGGAAACCTCCGCCACGCTTCGCCTCCCGGAGCGACCTCCCGGGAGCCAAGTGCCCTGCGGGGAGCGGGGCGGAGGGGCAGGGCCGGCGGCTGGATGGGGACGTGGGGCGGGAGCCGCCTCCGGGAGAGTTTTGGCCCCTGCCCGCAGCCCTGTCCCCCGCGTCCCAAGCCGCGGGCGGGGGACACCGAGGGCGGCACCGCCAGGCGGGAGCGGGAGCGGGAGCGGGACGGCACCTCCGCGCCGCGTGGCGCGGCCGCCGGTGGGAGCGGGGCACGGGGAGCCGAGCGGGGCACCGGGACGCGAGCGGGGCACCAGGACCCGGGCGGGGCGGGGGTGCGGAGCGGGGCGAGGGTACGGAGCGGGGCGGTCGGTAGGCACCAGCGGGAGGGCGCGGGGCGGGGCGGCCCCGGGCCCCTTTGTTCGG
>VWZG01010105.1:153606-184152 GCA_013396735.1 Grallaria varia | reverse complement strand
GAGGGGCTGGGGATATCGGGCAGGTGGGGGGGAGGGCAGCTGGGCTTGAGGGCCCCGGTGGGTTGGAGTCAGTGGGACCGGGAATACCGGGAAGGCTGGAGTTGGGGGCTAGGTCCCCAGAGGGGCAGGGGGCAGTGGGACAGGGCTCCCCGGGCGGGCAGGGGCAGGTGAGCCCGAAGATGGGGTGCCTGCTGCTGTGCTCCTGGGCAGGGGAAACTGGGGGCCTGGACGGTGCGGGAGGGATGGAGGTGTCCGGGGACCCCGGGTGGGGGGAAGGGGGTCAGTTGGGCTGGGGTGTAGGTGTAGGGCCCATCCAAGGTATGTGGCGCTAATCCTGAGTCCCAGCATGGCCAGGAGGCCCTGGATGGCTGTGCCCCTTGGAAGAACTAGACTCTGGCCACTTGGCCCTGGTGGGAGAGAAGAGGCGGGCAGCTCTATATTGCCCCATTCCACGCTGCTGGCCATCCCTGTGTCACTATTCCATGGCCACTATGGCAATGCCAGCATGTGCTTTTGCTTTCCATGTGCTTGCTGCCTCCCAGCGCTGCCCTCCTGCCTGGTCCCTTTGCCCTGTTTTCTGCCCAGCCCCTCACCCTCGTGCCAGAGCCGTGTGCTACTGCAGACAGGGGCAAAAGGAGGCACAAAGCATCCTCATTTCAGTGATGTGGCAGGGGAGAGGGCCCTCATGGGACGGGGCAGCAGTGAGACCTTGCCGGGCATTTGACCACAAAAGGATGGTGGCCCTTATGGGCTGGGTTTGGGTCCCTGATGCCAGCCTGTGCCACCTCCCGCAGCTCTGTAGGCTCTGCTGGGCACCAGGCTGTCAGCAAAAGCTTGTCCCCAGCATGGATGTGCTGGAAGGGCTTTTCTGTTTAGGCAGAGTTGATCAGGAGACAGGCTGAGTTAAGCCTGAAAGATCCTCTTATTCTGGACAATAGTGGCATGAGTGCAGTGGCAGCTATCATTCACAGAGACATGCCCTGGCTGAAGGTGATGGGATGGGGCTGGCAGGGGAGACTGAGGGTTCTATGATCCCTTCTGCTTGCCCCAGGCAGCCCTGCCACCTGCTGCCCTTGCATCATCTCATGCACAAGCTGCTTAAACCAGGAGTGGCAGTGGGGTGTCTCCTCTTATGTCTTCTCCTTTGGCTGGGAGCTGCAATGTGGTCCTTGCAATTTCCTCCCCAAGCTCTGATGTCAGCTGCTTTGCCAGGGCTTTGTGCAATTCCTTGGCTGTCCCACACTGCCCCTTGCTATCATTGTCCTGTCTTCTGTTCCATTCCCCCTGCCAGCCCTTGCCATTGGGCTTCAGGCTGCTCTGAGCACTGGCCACTGTGGGCTTTGGAGACTGGGGGTCCTGCAGGAGAGAGGACACAGCACAGACGTTTGGAGGGGCAAAGTGATGCTGCATCTCTACTGGCCCTTGAGGGAGAGCTCTGTGCGGTGCAGAACACCTGGTTCATGAGCACATGGTGGGGACATGCTGCTCAGGGGAGCCCACCTCAGCCAGCACTCAGGGCTGACAGCTGCAGTGGGCCAATGTTGTGTTCCTCTAGGGGCCTGTGGACCCCCGTGGGAGGGTGTGGGTGCTGTCACAGAGTGCAGCACTGGTTGGGGGCCTGCCCAGGGCCAGATGGCAAGTAGGGGCAGAGCAGGTGGTTCTGCCCCTGCCTGCCCCCTCAGAGTTCCCAGCTGGTGCTGTCCTGTGCTGATGTGTTTACTCTGGTTGTGACTGTGCTGACTCTTCCCCTAGATGTGTCCCTTCAGGGGACCAGGATGTCCCAGCCTTTCCCCGGGTTCCCTCCACCCACCTGGCTGGTGACAGGGCTGGGGCAGGATGCAGATGCAAACATAGGGAAGCAGTACTTGGCAGGGGACAAAGTTCTGGGGAGATGGCTGCCTGACACGGCTATGTTTGTGGATCTCTGGGTAAGGGAGGGGATGTTGGTGCTGGGAAAGGGAGCAGGAGGGAGCTGGGCTGGCAGCTGGTGGACTGGAGGGTGCTGGTGAGGTGCATACAGATTCACTCAGTGCCTGTTTGCCTGCCTCTTCCACACAGGGTTTGAGTCAATTGCCTAGCCAGGATGAGCTGGAGTTTCCTGACACGGCTCCTGGAGGAGATCAACAACCACTCAACCTTTGTGGGCAAGATCTGGCTGACTGTCCTCATTGTCTTCCGCATTGTACTGACTGCCGTGGGGGGTGAGTCCATCTATTACGACGAGCAGAGCAAGTTTGTCTGCAACACACAGCAGCCAGGTTGTGAGAACGTCTGCTACGACGCCTTTGCCCCCCTCTCCCACGTCCGCTTCTGGATCTTCCAGATCATCATGGTGGCCACACCATCAGTGCTCTACCTGGGCTTTGCCATGCACCGCATTGCTCGCATGCCTGAGTCCTCACGGCGCCGGGCACCGGCAGCCAGGCGGGCACGCATGCCAGTGGTGCGCCGAGGAGCTGGGCGGGACTACGAGGAGGCAGAAGATGATAATGAAGAAGACCCCATGATCTTTGAGGAGATCGAGGTGGAGAAGGAGAAGAGCCCAGAGGGCGGAGAGAAGCATGATGGTCGACGCCGCATCAAGCAGGATGGGCTAATGCGTGCCTACGTCCTACACTTGCTGTGCCGCTCACTGCTGGAGATGGTTTTCCTCTTTGGGCAGTACCTGCTGTACCGCTTTGAGGTGAGTCCCTCCTACGTCTGCAACCGCAGCCCCTGCCCACACACTGTCGACTGCTTTGTCTCTCGCCCCACCGAGAAGACTATCTTCCTCCTCATCATGTATGCTGTCAGTGGGCTCTGCCTCTTCCTCAACCTCTGCGAGCTCTTGCACCTTGGCGTGGGGCGCATCCGTGATGCCCTGAGCCAGTCTGGTGGCCCCCCACTCCCGACTGGTGACAGTCCTGCACCACAGTACCCCAAGAAAGCCCCCAGTGCTCCCCCCACGTACCACTCGCTGAAGAAGGAGCTGCCACAAGCCCCACTGACCAATGGCAAGCTGGACTACCGGGAGAGCCTGGCCCAGGGGCATTTCGCTCTGGCCGGGGCTCCCCCGGTACATGAGCTAGACCGGCTGCGTGAGCACCTGCGCCTGGCCCAGGAGCACCTGGAGGTGGCCTTCCATCTCCAGCCCCCACTGCGTCCCCCCAGCCCTGCCCGCAGCAGCAGTCCTGAGGCCAATGGCATTGCTGCTGAGCAGAACCGCCTCAACCTCGCCCACGAGAAGGGGACCACCGCCTGTGACAGGACCACGGGTGAGCTGGGGAGGGGGATGGATCTGGCTGACTGGGATGGGGGCTTGGAGGGCTGCTCCCAGGCTCCCCTGGAGAGGGGATGCCATTCCACCTGTGGCATGGGCTAACCTGCCTCTTGCTCCCCACAGGGCTGTGAATGCCACGAGGGATGACAGCGGTGTCTGCTGGAGCAGCTGCCGCCACTACCGTGGGACAGATGTCCTGCCAGGAGCACAGGGTGGAGGATGCCACGTGCCTGCCAGCAGGGCAGTCTGGGCAGCCCTGTCCTGATGGGCAGCAGAGGGGACAGGGGCCATGGGGTTCATTACTACTTTATTTTCAAAAAGGGAATATCTTATTTTTGTACATTTTTATAAACTCATCAGCGTGTGCACCCTGGCATTTTTATACTCCATCCTGATCTCCATTCTGGGCCTGTGCCCCACCATCTCCTATTTCACCTGCTTTTCCTCCTCCCACACCCATTTTCTGCAGCATGTTTTCCTCACACCCCCCATGCTAGCTGCCACCTGCCGCCTGCCACAGCACCGGCCAATGCTGTGCATGTGCGGGTGATGCTGGTGATTTTGGTACTGCCCCTGAGGTATGGCGCTTTAGGGAAGCAGACTGGGGGTCTGGCTGGCTGGGCTGAACTGTGGGACAGAGTGCTGGGCTGGCATTACACTTGGAGTGGAGGGGACAGAAGGGGTCCTGGCAGCACTGCTGCTGGAAAGTGCCAGTATGGCCAGTATAGCTGTGCTGCGCAGCATCCTGGCACAGGGCTGTGAGCTGTGGGGCTGGCCTGCTCAGAAATGTCTGTGCAGAGGTCAGGGGCTGTCCTTCCCACTTCCTCCGCCCTGTGCTGGCAGGTCGCCCTTAGACCAAAGCTTGCCTCCTCCCACTCTTCCTGCGGGGCTGGGACCCCCCACATAGAGCCAGACGCTGGCCCCACAGTGTGGGGACATGGTGCCCCGAGCTGGGCTCGGCCAGGAGCCAGTGGAGCATTTCTCATCATCTCAGCCTGGGTCACACGGGGACTTTTGTAGCGTTGTTTTTACTCAGAAATGATTGTCACTCTCTTTTTCTTCTTTTTTTTTAATATCTATATTAGTAAAGGCTCAAGACGTTTTGTACTGAACTGCTGCATCTGGTCCTTCGGGAGGAAGGGGTGGGTAGGGAATGTGGCTGGGCTGGGGCTGCACTCAGTGCTCTGGGACCTCCCCACTGCTGGGGTGACTCAGTCTTCCTGCTGTGACGGGGCAGCTTTCGTCATCGGCCTGGTGGAGAGGGATTGCTCTGGCTGCATTCCTGTTTGGCTCTATCCCTGTCAAGGGGCCATGTGAGGGGCTTTCCCGTGCCTCCCCATCCTCCCACCATTCCCATGCCTCCCCCTCCCTCTGCTGCCCCCATTCCTCGGGAACCTCTTGCCTGGAGCAGAAGGGATGTTGCTCTGCCCTGTGCTCTCCTGTCTGGGGCAGGATCAAACCCAGCCATGCCATGCCAATTCTGGCCAGCTCACCCCAGTCCCCTCTCTGGTATCCCAAATCAGAGCTGGATGCCTCTAAGTGCTTGTCCATCTCCTCACTTCACTATTTAGAAGCCCCCCAGGGAGGGTGCATCCCACTGCACAACTGTGTACCACCTCCGTGGCTGCCTCTGAGGGAAGCTGGCATTTTCATGCTGCTTTAGTAAAGAGAACAGGTTTATTTCACTCATCCCGTTAGGCTTTCCAACAAGCTGTAGCACTGGGAGAGGGCTTGCTTGTGGTCCCACACGTACTGCCAGCCCTACCAGTGTGAGGTCCCAGCATGGGCTCGCCCAGGCACAACCTGATCCTGTTGCAGCAGCCTGGCCCTGCCTGGAGCGCAGAGAGGCTGTTAAATTCTGCAGCAGGAGTGAGACTCCAGTCTTTGGGAAGGGGCAGAATTGAGGGAGTGGAGCAGGTGGGGAGAGATGGGGGCTAACCTGGTTGCAGACAGCAGCCTGGCTTTGACAGGGCAATGGTGCCTTTGCCAGAGGCTGTGCCTAACCCTGCCCTGCCACGCCCCAACTTGCTCTGGGCTGGGACTGGCCCTAGGGCAGGTCTGGCAGTGTGATGGTACCTGGGGCAGCCCAAAACTTTGGCTTGTGCAGGGGAGGGTGTCACAGCCCAAACTGCCCCTCCAGGTCGCTTTGTTCTCTGCAATGTAGGGCTGGGGTTCCACTGGGAAAGCTTCTTCTCCTTGGTGGGATCATAGTCTGGGGCTGGGCTGTGGGATGCTCTAGACACAGGTACAGTCCTGAGCCAGGATGTTGGGCACCGTCTCGTACTTGAAGGAGTACCCGCCATCGGAGGTGGTGCGGACGCGCAAGGAGCGCATGGTGCCGGGCAGAGCAGCGCAGCAGAGCTGCACGCCCAGCCGGTGGCTCAGCCCATGGCCCGCGGCACAGCTCCCGTGGCAATAGTAGAAAATGAAGCTGCTGGGATGCACGATCCACTTGTCCCAACCCAGCTCCTCAAAGGAGATGTTGAGGGAAGCCCGGCGGCAGTCGGTATGGGTAGCCAGGTCCTCAGATGGGCGCTGCAGCAGACTCAGTGCAGCCGGGGACCAGGGCACAGTGGAACGACGAGCCCTCTCACTGCCTTTGGCCTGGGTGGTGGCCACCAAGAAGGGCATCTTGTCCCCCTCAGCCAGGCAGGGGCAGCCAGGGCAGCGCACCAGGAGCACAAAGAGTGGCTGTGAGAGCTGGGGCAGCAGCCCTGGTGCCAAATGAAACACTGTCCAATGCTCGGGTGTCTGCTCCACCATGGCTGTCACTGGCACCCGGCCCTGTGGTGACAGGGCCAGCACATCAGGGGCCGAGTGGTTCGGGGTGGCTGAGGGACCAGTGTAAAACCAGAGCTGGGCAGAAGTCACCACGCGGCTCAGGGTGTGCGCTGAGGGCTGGAAGAGATAGGTGAAAATCCCTTCTTCCTCCAGCAACTTGTCCGGCTGTGTGGGCTCACAGGGCACGTCTGTGGTGGGGAAAAGATGATCAGGGTGTGCACCCAAAGCTGGGGAGAGTCCCCAGTGCCAGGCAGCAGGTGGGATGTTGCAGAAGGTGCCTGGAGTGCTGTCAGGGCACTCGGCTGCCAGCATAGGCTGTGGCAGGGTGCAGGGAGGTTGGTGTCTAGTGCTATGCAGCAGCTTCTGTGCTGTGCCCCACAGCTGAGCCCTGCTGTACCTTAGGCTGGTCCATTAATGTTGGCCCCATCCTCCGCCATCCTGCCCCACCTCCTAGTGTCCTGCCCCATAGTTGGTCATCCTGCCCCCTTCCCCCAGCATCCACATCCCATCGCATCCCCCAGCATTCTGCACAACCTCCCACTGTTGTGCTTTATAGCTGCTCATCCTGCCTCATCCCACAGCATCCTGCTCTGTCCTTTAGTATCCCATCCCATTTTCCAGTATCCTACCCCATTCTCTAACATCCCACCCTATTCCACTCTGCTCGCTCCTCAGCCTACCCATGTCTGCACCCTGCCTGGCCAGCTGTTCCTCAGCCTCTCAGCACCTTCTTGTGCTGCCTGCCCCTCTCCCTATCTTGCCTGGGCTGCTGTGCCTGTCCCTATCTGCCATACCTTTTCCCCTCCTGGCTCTCCACCAAATCCTGTCCATGCTGATGCTCCAGCCCAGCATACTGTCTTTCCCTGCTCCCACAGACCAACCACAGCAGCCTCTCCATCCTTCAGCATCGTGTTGCCCCAAGTCCCCATCCTGCTTCACCCCTCTGCCCTCTCCATTCCACCAGGATGTTCTCACCTGTGGAAGGGAATAAGATCACCTGGGAGGTGTCCTCCAGCTTCTCTGGCTCAACTTCGGTGTTTTCAAGGATGTCTCTCCGGTGTACCCTCCTTGCTTCCAGCTGGGGCTCCTCCTGGAGAAGCGGGGGGCTCAGATGCTCCAGCACCCGAGCCCGCACCTTGGCCAGGATGAGCTGCCGGTCGGCACCCGCCCCGGTGCAGCTGGCCAGGGCAGCGGTGGGCAGCATGGCAGGCAGCAGGTGCAGGAGGAGCAGCATGACCACAGGGCGTGCAGCAGGCCGGCGGCTCAGGGGGCTCTGCCGTGGGCTTCTGCCTGCCTGCCCAGCCAGTCTGCCTGCTGCACTCCCCCTGGGGCAGGGTGGCATTGAGATCTATCTGACACTGACGCAAATGTCTGCTCGCTGTGAATATTATCTCTGGGCTGTGAAAGCACTGAGACGTCTGGAATGCGAGGACTGCAAGGACAGTGTGGTCTGGGGGGGGCCGGGTCCAGGCAAGGGGGGGTGTATGTGGGGGATGCTGCTGGGAGCAGCGGGTGTGTGGGGCTGGGGAGGCTGGGCTGTAGGCAGGCTGCTGCTAGGAAGGTCTTCCTGTGCTGGCAGAGATAGAGGGGGCACCCTGGGCAAGCTTTGCAGCTGCTGGTGCTGGGTGCCCCGGATGGTGGAGGACTTGGAGATCTGGGGCTTCAAGGGGGATAGGGGGAGGTGACAGCAGCTGTGCACAGCAGGGAAATCTGGGCAAGGACCTGATGGGGTTCAGAGCCCTGTGAGGCTCTGGCATGGGGTAAGCACTTGGGAGCTGGCAGGCTGGTCACTAGGATCACTGGGACATGCTGGGGCAGCCAGGATTTGAGGACGGGGCCCTAGGGAGGGCTTGCTGGGGGAGTGGAGTGGCTGTGGCATCTCCAGAACAGTCTGGAAGCTGGCATGGTCCTGGAGACATGAAGCAGGAGGGATGGCAAAAGGTTCATGTGCTGCCTGGGGCTGGGGAAGGCTGGGTCAGCTTCAAGGGGAGAAGAAGAGGTAATACTGAGCCAGGCCAGGTGGAGACCCCACAGTAGTGCCAGGCAAAGGATCCTGGGGTGCTGTTTGGGCTGACTGGCCATGGCCTGACTCACAGGGTGGGAGTTGCAGGAGAGGCATAGGCATAGGCTGCAAGGGGACCCAGTGCCCTTTCTCTCACCGCTGCCTGAGGGGACAGAGCTAGGTGTTCCCCATTCATCAGCCCTGCCTGCCCTGTGGGTGATGGGCAGCCTGTCTATCCCCTTTGCTCCTCCAGCAGCCCAGTGTCTGGCACATCCACAGCCTGGGATCTCATGCAGCATCCAGTATGGTACATCCCACCTTATGTAGGATGTCCTGCATGACATATCCTGTCTTCCTGCAGCCTGGTGTCCCACTCAATATACCCCACACAGCACCCCATGCCGTGCTCCCCACACAGTGTGTTGTCTCATGCTGCTGGCTGAGCCAGCATGGAGGCGCAGCTGGGTCTGTGGCACCCCAGCTCTCTGGGTGGCTCCCACCAAGCTGCTATACATAGGTAGGCCAGCCCTGCCTCAGTGAGGCGCTGAATGGAGCAGGCTCAGTCTTATCAACCCAGCGTGTCATCAGAGGGTATTTTTGGGGACAGCAGCTGCAGGCATTTATAACGTCTGGTCCCTGCGTGCTGACACCCAGTAGCAGAGCTGGAGGAAGCAGCAGGAGCTGGGTGCCGGCACTGGGAGACACAGGAGAGAGGCAGCAGAGCAAGGTGCGTGCGTGGGGATGGGGATTGGGCTGAGGGGCTGCCTGAGGCGGGCTGATCAGGGAAAGGAATGGTTGAAAGGTGTAGTGGGGTGGCCAAGCCCTCAGGTCTGTCTGTGCCTGCAGGGGCTGCTATGGGGTGGGCTGTGGGTCCGAGGAGTGTGTGGCCGGGGAGGTGGCTCTGAATGAATGCACTGTCCCAGAGGTAGGGCTCTAGGGGGAGAAGCTGGCCCCAGTCCCTGTCGTTCCCTGGGGACCAGCCCTGTCCCACTGTCCCCTCTGGCTCATTCAGAGAATATTTTTGTTTCCCCTCCCTCTGCCTGAGCAAGGTAGAGACGACCCTGCCCCTGCCCCAGCCCCAGCCCCAGCCCCAGCCACGGTGTGAGCAAAGGCTGGGCTGCACCCACCCGGGGGAGGCACAGAGCACCCTGCCCTGTTCCTGTGCCAGAAAGCTGGGGATGGAGGCAATGCCCTCCAAAAGCAGGACCAGCCGCCCCAGCCTTCCCTTTGCCCATGGTACTGATCATTTCCAGCCCTGGCTTTCAGTGAACGAGGGCTGGATCCTGCCTGCGGGACCACGCTCAGGAGGGGAGCCTGCTCCTGCGGGAGCCCCACTTTGCCCCAGGGTATGGCCCTGTGGGGCGGCCACCGGACACAGGGGGTCGCCTGCCCATCTGCCTCTGGGAGGAAGTACCCGGATCCAGCCGGGGCCTCGCACCCGTGACAGCCCTGTGTCAGCACCTGCCCGCTGAGCCGGCCCAGATGCTGTAGGAATGCGGCTCTGCCACCACCCGATACTGCAGGAATGCCCGGCGGGTGAGGAAGGGGTGGGCGGGGGCCCTCTTGCCTCTGCTGTCCCCCAGCCCCAGCCCCCAGCAGCAGCTGCCTGCGCTGCCTATTTAGGCAGGAGTCGTCCACCCCTGGAGCGGGGGTCCCCTCTGCAGCCCTGGGTTAAGCTTCGAGTGCTCGGGGCACAAAGCACTCGCAGCCTTTTGTCACCTCTCCTATTGCCGAGGACTGGGAAATGGGTGATTTGCGTGAGGCAGAAACAAATCCAGTGTGGCTGAGCTGCTCAGAGCAAGGGTGATGCTCCTGCAGAATGGGGTTCATGCTGGGAGTTTTGCTCTGGTGGGACTGGTCAGTCCTTTTGATGAAGCCTGAGCCCCTACCTTGGTCTGTCTTGTGCATCCCCCCAGGCTGATGATCCCCACTGCTGTTCCAGCCAGCTGCCTGCTGTGACCACAAGGAGGTGGTGATGGAGGGGTTCAGGGGAGCCCCCAGGTTCCTGGCCTATCCACGTGCCTTCACTGTCCAAAGCGGCACTGATGTGGTCCTGAGCTGCCAGATCAGGGGTGATCCCCAGCCAAGCATCCTCTGGGAAAAAGACAAGAACCCCATTGAGCCCTCAGGCCATTTCCATATGGAGGCCAAGGGGGACATGTATAGCCTGCTGGTGTCTGGTGCCAGCCCTCAGGACAGTGGGCTCTACATCTGCAAGGCCAAGAACTGTGTTGGCGAGACTTACGCTGCCACTGCACTCAGGGTGGAGGCAGCAGAGCCCCGAGAGGAGGAGGGATGCTCGGGCAGTGAGGCACCTGCCTTCCTCATTGCACCCTCGTCCATGCGGGTGTGCCGGGGGGAGGATGTGATGTTCACCTGCAGGGTGTCTGGGCAGCCCTGCCCAGTGCTGGAGTGGGAGAAGGATGGGCACAAGCTCTCCGACCTCTTTGAGAGCAGTCACTTTGCAGTGG
Source organism: Grallaria varia (assembly GCA_013396735.1). Classification (NCBI taxonomy): domain Eukaryota; kingdom Metazoa; phylum Chordata; class Aves; order Passeriformes; family Formicariidae; genus Grallaria; species Grallaria varia. The sequence goes on along the minus strand of VWZG01010105.1, from coordinate 173,639 downwards.
GGCAGAAGCCAGAGGACTGGCACTTCCTGAAGCTGTTCGGTGCCCGGCCCCCAGACGGGGGTGTGTATGTCTGCCGTGCTCGCAGTGGCTCCCGAGAGGCCCTGGCTGCTGCTGTGCTCCTGGTCGAACCTCAGGCACTGCTGGATGAGCTCCCCAATGGCTCTCTTGCTGATGGTCCCAAGCCTCTGGTGGAGCGGCAGCAGCGGCGGCAGCAGCACGCAGCAGGACGGTGTGTGGGACCAGAGATCTGGGTGCCCAATGGCATAATGCCAGCCAGGGTGCCGGGGGCTAAGGCATTTGCTGTGAGCGTGGGAAAGCATGCCAAGTTTCGCTGCTATGTTACTGGCAAGCCCAAGCCAGAGACTGTCTGGCAGAAGGATGGTCAGCCCCTTACACCTGGCCGAAGGCATCTCATCTACGAGGATCGAGAGGGCTACTTCATCCTCAAGGTCCTGTACTGCAAACCCCAGGACCAGGGGCTGTACATCTGCACTGCTTCCAACACTGCTGGCCAGACCCTCAGTGCAGTGCAGCTCCAGGTGAAAGGTAGGAGCATATCCATGCAGTGCCAGGGGTGGCTGGGGACTTGGGGTTCCAAGGATTTTTGTCTGGCAGGGATGCGTCTGTGTGAGAGCCCAACATCCCTAGATTCCTTGCTGACCTGTGCAGCCAGGGTCACTCCAGGCTCCTCAGGATAGAGCTGTGGGCTGGAATCAGGGGATGCTGGACATCTCCAGGAGCTGTGTCCCCATCCATGTCCCTCACTTCTTGCAAACAGGGAGGTGGCCTGTCAGGGTTCCTGAGGGTGTCCAGCCACAAACAGGACAGGGGAACAGTGCCTTGGTGACAAGTTCCCTTGGAAGTGCTGAGTGATTTAGGCAGGCAGCCCTGCAAGGCAAGGCTCCAACTGTCTGCACTGGTGGCAGCCTCGTCCCTGCTGAGCCACCTTGCCAGCTGAAGAGAGCCCATAGCTGGAGTGACCAGTACCTGGTGCAGCCCCCTACCTGCACCCCACGGCTCCCCTCCACTGCTTGCCACAGCATGTTGTTTTCCATGATCCTGCAACCCCCCCCAAACTCCCTGATGAGATGCTGGGGGCATTCCTGGATCTCCCCAGGCTGTGTCATGATTCTCCCTGCTCTGGGGGATGTACTTCTCAAGACAGTGTCCATCTCACGCAGGCTGAAGGAGAGGGCAGAGGAGAGCCAAGGGCTCAGTGCTTTTTGTGAGCTGGGAACAATGTGAGAAAAGGGCTGTGGTGGGTGCTGTACCCCGCACGCCCTCAGCTCCTGTCTTTTTTGGTGGCAGACCACCGGCTGCGGTTCCAGGTGCAGCTGGCAGATGTGGAGGTGACAGAGAGGGAAGATGCTGTGTTGGAGTGCCAGGTGCCACTGGAGACCATCCCAACTGCCTGGTACCTGGAAGACAGGGAGCTGCAGCCCAGCCACAAATATGTGATGGAGGAGCAAGGGGTGGTGCGGCGCCTGACCATCCGCGATGCCCACACTGATGATGATGGCATCTACCTCTGCCAGATGAAGGACAAGGGGCGTAGCATTGCTGAGGTCTCTGTCCGAGGTGGGGGTCAGGTCTCCAGTGGCACGGCTTTCTTTTCCTATCCCCCTCCTTGCCAGGGTCCCCACTACCTCCTGTATGTGCCTTCTCTCCATTTGTATGTGGCGCCTGCTTCTGCCCCTCCTCAACCTCCTCCTCCTCTTCCTCCTCTCTCCCACCTCGAAGAGCCCACGGTGTTCCCCAGCATCCGTCCCTGGTCCTCATATCTCTTTCCATAGGGGTGATTGTGAAACGGCTGCCACGGAAGCTGGATGTGATGGAGGGGGAGAATGCAGTTTTCTGTGTGGAGACACGGGATGAGGTAGAGGGGACCTGCTGGAGCCGGGATGGACTACAGCTGCAGGAGTCACCCCGCACTGTGCTGAAGAGCTTCGGCAGGACACACCTCCTGGTCCTGGTGCATGTCACCCGCCAGGACGCGGGCATCATCTCCTTCACTGTCAGGGAGTCGCAGACATCCTCCCAGCTCCGGGTCAAGTGTAAGCCAAAAGCTTGAAGGGGTCCTGTGTCCTCTCTCCTACCCATTCATGGGGGGGTGATACAGAGTGGGAGATGGAATGGGCGCCCACTATGCCGGGGATGTCATGCTGCAATGCATTTTTTTTGTGAAGTGGCTTTTAGCAGGGGCCCAGAGCCCCAGCCTGACTGGCACTCACAAACCCCTGTAACTAGCACCATGCTACAGGGGAGCAAGACCATCCTCTGCCTCAGAGAGGACAAACAAACAAACAAATAGGCTGTGTAGCCCCACTCAACTCTTCTGCCACCCCACTCAAAATCTCATTGCCATTCACAAGCAGACAACGTGGGCTGTGACTTGCAGGTGTGAAGCATGATCCTCCCAGTGCACCAGTGGCAGCTGAAATGAGTGTGGTGGAGAGTAACACGGCTCTGCTGACCTGGTGTCCTGCACCTGACACCCACCTCCGCCCTGCCAGCCGCTACCTGCTGGAGCGGCGGGAGGCAGTGGGGGGTGAGTGGGTGCAGTGCCTTGCCACGGACCTGCCCGGCTGTGTGCGGGTGCTGGGTGACAGTGTGCCCCGCGAAGCTGACTACTGCTTCCGTATCTGCGCCACCAACAAGCATGGCAGGAGCAGCCCCGTGGAATTCCCCGGCTCCGTGCATCTTGGTGAGGATGCCAAGCCAGGGACTTCCACCTGGGAACCAGCTCTCCCCAGGGGCAAGCTGGGATGTTGTGCTACAGTGTGCTGGTAGTGAGTGCCACTGGGGCTCAGTCTTGCTGTGCTCCAGCCCCGGCAGCTCGCCTGGAGAGGGGTCTGCAGGATGTGCGGGTCCAGGATGGTGAGGATGCGCAGTTCTCCCTGGAGCTGTCAGCTGCAGTGCATGGCTGCTGGTTCCTCAATGGTGCCAGACTGGATGAGGAGGAGCAGGATGCAGGCAGTCGGTGCAGGGTGCAGCACCGCGGGACAGAGCACTCGCTGCTGATCCAGGGAGCACGGCTGGTTGACAGTGGAGCCCAGGTCACCTTCGTGTCTGGTGGCATACGGGACTCAGCCATCCTGCATGTGCAAGGTGAGTAAGGCGCTTGCCTGGGGTCCTGCTGGGGCCCCGGCAGCAAGGCTCTCATGCTGGAGGATGCTTCTCACCCCACCACGATGTCCCTCAGCTCCGCAGGTCCATATTGCCTCAGTGCCCGAGGCCGTGCGGCTCCAGGAGGTGGCGGCAGGGCTGCCTGTGCTGCTGGAATGTCAGGTGTCTGCCCCGGATGCCCCTGTGCGCTGGCTGAAGGACGGCGAGGCTGTGCCTCTGGATGACGTTATTGCGGTGCAGGCAGAGGGCTGCGTGCGGAGGCTGCTCCTTCGCTCGGCAGTTACCTCCGATGCTGGTGTGTACACCTGTGACGCTGGGGATGATGCTGTGAGCTTTGTGGTGACCGTGACTGGTGAGCTGGGGACTGTATGTGGGAGCCTGGGCTCCACCTCCTGATAGCGCTCCTGGCCCTCTTCTCACCCCCATTATGGGGCTGAAAGCTGCAGCCAGTTGGGTACCCATGCTGAGCTTCACATTATCGCTGTCAGAAGTGCCAGTGAGGATCATCAGCTCCAACGAGGAGGCCCCCCACACCTACATGGCCGGGCAGCGTGTGGAGCTGTGGTGCCAGCTGTCCCGTCTGGTGGCCCCGGTGCACTGGTACAAGGACGGAGAGGAGGTGGAGACAGGAGAAAGCCTGGTGCTGGAGCAGGAGGGGCTGCGATGCCAGCTGGTGCTGCCCTGTGCCCAGCCACAGGATACAGGGGAGTTCGTCTGTGATGCTGGTGGGGACTCTGCCTTCTACACCATCACTGTGGCAGGTGGGTGTGATGCAGGAGGGCTGACAGGGTCTCAGGGGGCTTTCTTTGGTGGTGCAGGGTGCCACAGTGTGTGCATGCTGCTGCTGTCAGTGTTGCTGTCACTTGCCACTATGGGACACTTGGCAGACATGCTCTTGCTGGGTCCTCACCAGCAGTTTCATTGGTTGATTCACTGAAGTTTTTGTGGCAGCTCTGGTGCATAAAACCACCCAGACCGATTGCCAGAGGGAACAGTTCTCTCTGCCTGTCCAAAACACTAGAGCACCTGCATACCAGGGTGTTTGCCAGACCTCTGTCATGACCAGTAACCAAACCCTCCTCCAAAGTCCTAAAAATAGGGGGCCCAGCACCTGGCATGGGGTGGCTCATGGTCAGACATCACTCTGATGAACAGCATTAATTGCTGACCTGAAAATCAGCAGTTGCCTGGAGACCGATGATTGGGTGATGTTTGCTGGGTGGGAGCAGGGGACAGCATCCCTTGGTGGCTGCCCCCGCTGTGGAGTGGCCACTGGAATCGCTGGCTGGCAGAGGATAATGAAAGCTGAAAACGAGTGAAAGGCTTCCCCTTGCTGGCCCCAAAACCCACATCCCACAACCACAAGAAGGTGACTCAGGGCAGATCTAAAGCCCAGTTAAAAGGCTCTGTTACCCACAGTGGTAAAGCCTCACCATGGTGTTAACATGGGGCAACGGGTCAAAGTTGATGGCAGAGGAGGTAGGAAGATGGGATGAGTGATAAGAGATGCTTGAGGAGTCAGTGGAGTGGTGACTGCTGGAAGGGTGAGGAAGGGATGGGTTTTAGTGAGTTAGAGGCAAAATTCCCAGTGGGAAGGACAGGCAGTGTGGGTTTTGGGCAGAGGCAGGAGTCACTGTCTGCCTTGTGTGAGTGCAGGGTGTGTAGAGCTCTGCTTCCCTAGGGTAGGAAGGGGAACACCATCTGCTGAAGCTCAGCCTTCTGGCTGAGCAGCTTTGCTTAACTTCAGCAGAAGGGTCTTAGAGAGGCTGGCTTGGTTCAGTCTGGATTTGGACATCGGTGTCACCAGCAGGGCTGGGGGTGGGTGACAAGAGGCTCAGACTGACAACTCTCTGGCACGAGTGCCAGGCTGGCTGCTGCAGTTAAACACTGGCATGCTTGGGTTTCCCCGAGGCATCCCAGCTATCCCCCATGGGGCTGCTGTGGCATGGAGCACGTCTGCCTCAATCCCGGCCACCCCTACGCACCTCTGGGTTTTCCAGCAGCTGCAGAGCACTGGAGCTGCCTCAGAACTGGTGAGAGGCTGAGGCCAGAGTGGTGCTCTCCGCTGAGAACTGGCACATTTCCCCCTCCTTGCTTCAGTACTGCTCAACATCTTCAGCTCCACTTAAGAGACATGATTGCTTTTAGCAGGCCCAGGGAGAGAGGCATCTACCCAGTCGTTTGATCAGGGAGCCGGGCGGATGCAGGCTCAGCATGCAGCAGGTTAATCGCTGCAAACTGGCGCCACACCGTTCTCCCATGCTGTGGGGCTGTGGGGTGCTGCTGAGCCTGGGCATCGCAGCTGGGAACTGTGTGGGAAGTTTCCAGACCGGATGCCCAGTATGGGGCAGCTGTGGGCTCTGAGAAGGGCACATCGCTTCTCATCTGCCAGTGTGCTCCAGTGCTGGCTGTGCCTCATGCCTGCCTGGAGCCATGGATGAGCACCCACAGAAGAGTCCAGGACAGCTGCAACTGGCTGCAATGCATGTGGCTGGGCGAGTGGTGTTGGCTGTGCATAGCATCCTGACCTTCTCCCAGGAGAGCAAGAGGGCTAGTCACCTACAATTTGTACTGCGAGGCCCTCTGCCTTTAGAGCTCCGACTCAAGTCAAGGAGGAGATGTGAGCAGTGGCACACATTTCATGTGTAACCCATTAATGGTGGTGTTCAGTGATCACTGCAATCTGGAATTGGGTCCTGGGTTCTGGGTAAACCAGAGGGACAGGGCTGCTGGCCACAAGCAAGACATATGCCTGTGCCACATTGTCAGGACATGCCAAAGCTGAGCCAAGACAGAAACACCAGCTGGCCCCTGGTGGCCTCCGAAACAGGGAGACAGGCAGAGGGGTGGGCACTCACTGGCAGAGCAGCCACAGCGACTGGTGCTGACACCACAGACAGTGATTAGCAGTGCTGGGATTTGCTAATGAGGCACTTGCTTACCCACATCCTCCCTCCACATCTCTCAGCTCATCACTGGACAGAGCAAGGCAGGTACGATGGGTGTGAGGGCACAGCAGCAATTTACAGCCAGCTTGAAAACAGCTGCTCCTGCTGGGTGTGATGGATGAGGAGAAGAGTGAGACCCAGGCAGGGCAGCCCAGAATCTTGTGCTATGTAGGCTGTGGATGAGGTGGTGCCTTCCAGCCTTAAAGTGAACATGCCAGTGAAGCCATCACTGCACACAGGGCTGTGAGTGCCGCCACCACTGCCTTTGGTCTTTACACCCTCACTGAGCCCCATCTCTTTCCCTGGCAGAGGCACCAGTGAGGATTGTCAGCTCCAATGAGGCGGACCCCCACACCTACATGGCTGGGCAGCGTGTGGAGTTGTGGTGCCAGCTGTCCCGTCTGGTGGCCCCGGTGCACTGGTACAAGGACGGGGAGGAGGTGGAGACAGGAGAAAGCCTGGTGCTGGAGCAGGAGGGGCTGCGATGCCAGCTGGTGCTGCCCTGTGCCCGGCCAGAGGACGCAGGGGAGTTCGTCTGTGATGCTGGCGGGGACTCTGTCTTCTACACTGTCACTGTGGCAGGTGGGTGCAATGCACACCTACTTCCCTCTACCCCTTCTCCCTTTACTCCTGCTCCATGCTTACATGGTGTCTGCAGCATCTCAGCTACCCCTTGCCTCCTTGTGAGGAACTCCTTGCCCATGCCCCTGGGCTGGAGGGGGATGCTGGCAGGGGCAGAACAGCTGCTCTGTCTCCTCCTGGAGCCCTGGGCCACACTGCTCCTCTACCCTCCAAGGCACAACCAGCTGCCTGCCCGTGGTTTATGCCATCTCATACCCCAGCCCTGGTGTCCCCTCAGCTTGCAGTTACCAGCATTGCAGGGCTGAGATGTTCATGGCTGCTGCCCCCAGGGCAAGTAGGATGGAGGCCAAGTGACACAGAGTCTTGGTCCTCTCAGCCCCACAGGCCCACATCATCCCGGTGCCTGAGGCACAGCAGCTCCGGGAGGTGCTGACAGGATTGCCTTTGGTGCTGGAGTGCCAGGTGTCCCCGCCAGATGCCACTGTCCACTGGCTGAAGGACAGCAAAGCCGTGGTCCCAACCCAGGTCCTGGCCATCTGCTCAGAGGGATGCTTGCAGAGGCTGCACATCGCTGCAGCCACACCATCTGACGCGGGGGTGTACACCTGCCATACTGGGGACGACGCTGTCAGCTTCAGGGTGACCGTGAGCGGTGGGTGAGCTGCCCCAGGGGATGCCTGTCTTCACAAGGGCCTCACCCAACACCATGGCTGAGCCCCACCATGTGTCTCCCTGGCAGAAGCACCAGTGACGATCGTCAGTTCCAACAAGGAGGCCCTCCACTCATATGTGGCTGGGCAGCGTGTGGAGCTGTGGTGCCAGCTGTCTCGTACAGTGGCCCCAGTGCACTGGTACAAGGATGGGGAGGAAGTGGAGGTGGATGAGAGCCTGGTGCTGGAGCAAGAGGGACCACAATACCGGCTGGTGCTGCCCCGTGCCCGGCCACAGGACACAGGGGAGTTTGTCCTAGAAGCTGGAGATGCCTCTGTTTCCTACCCCATCTTGGTGGCAGGTTGGTGGCACAGCAGAGACATCCTGGGAAGGGCAGCACTGCCCCAGCTCTGTTCCATGGGGTCCTCAGCCCTCAGCAGTGGGGAGGAGGCTGTGTGGCTGTATTTGTGTGCCTGCTGTCCCTGCCCTCAAGCAGCTCCGGCCCCTTTGTGTTGGGGTGAGACACTGTAGCATCTGTACTGCCCCTGGGGAACAGGGACACAGGTGACAATAAGTAGGGACAGCAGAGCCAGGAGAGGTGCATTGAGCAGGTCTCACACCCTTCCTCCACATCCCTGACAGAGCCACCAGTGAGGATCCTGCACCCTCCACAACGCTCAGTGGAGCTGTTGGTTCAGGCACTGGGGCATGTGGAGCTGCGGTGCGAGCTCTCTGTGCCAGATGCTCCTGTGCGCTGGTTCAAGGATGGGCTGGAAGTGGATGAGACTGACAACCTGCTATTGCTGGTGGAGGGGGCCTGGCGTTGTCTCTTCATACCTAAGAGTAGTGTGGAGGACGCAGGAGAGTACATCTGTGAGAGCAAGGATGAGGCCGTCTCCTTTGATGTCAAGGTGTCAGGTCAGTGGAGACCCAGAACAGGGAGGTGTTGATGTGGCTCTGGCTGCAGGGTCTGTCCCAGCCTGGGGGTGGGGACTGGCTCCTCCATGGTAATGAAGCCAGCGGGTGCCCACCTATTGGGACACCAGTGCAGGCACTTGCCTGGAGTTGGCAGCTGAGAAGTGCCCAGGGCCTCCTTGTCCCTCCACTGCTTTGTGTCACGGACATGCCATCCCTGCAGAGCCTCCGGTAAGGATACTGCAGCCCTGCAGACCTGTCCCTGCCACAATGGTGTCCTCGGGGGAGACAGTGACACTGTGCTGTGAGCTCTCCCGTGCGGATGCACCTGTGTGCTGGGACAAGGAGGGCATCCGGCTGGAGGCTGGGGGCAGCCTGGTCCTGGAGGAGGAGGGTGCCTATCGCCGGCTCCTCATCCCTGCTGCCCAGGCTGAGCACTCTGGAAAATACACCTGTGATGCTGCCAGTGACACAGTGACCTTCACAGTCCAAGTGCTGGGTGAGCAAGAGGCTAGGGGAGAGCCTTGTGGGGAGTGCTGGGTGCACAGACACCAGAGTCCCCATCTCTGTTGGTGCTGGATGCTGCAGATCCACTGGTCATGATCTTGGAGAGGGATGTCCTACCAACTCGCCGGCATTGCCAGGCCATGGAGGACCTGGTGCTGGAGGTGCACCTCTCACATGCCCATGGGGAGGTGAAGTGGTACAAGGATGGGGAGAAGCTTCAGGACACTGGTCGTGTGCGGCTGGAGGAGGATGGGGTGCGCCGATCCCTTGTGATTCTGGGCACCACAAGCAGGGATGCGGGGGAGTATCTCTGTGACACCGGCGATGACAGCATCGTCTTCTTCATCACTGTAGAAGGTGAGCAGGAGGTCCCAATGGGGATGGCTGGGGTGGGAAGGACTGGAGTGGGTCTGTGCATGCTGCCAAGTTAGTGTGGGGCTGGGCTGGGTGGCACTGAGGATAGGGAGGCTGGTAGGGGGCACACTGGGCGCTGGCTGCACCTGTGTAGTGGCCCTGTGGAAACCCATGTGCTGCCCAGCTGCAGCCAAAGGAGTCTGGACAGAGTCTGGCCATAGGAACATCCAGCATAGGCTGCTCCTGTGGTGACAGCCTGTCTCTTCAGTCCCAGAGCCACCAGTGACCATCGTGGGCAGCACAGCTACCATGGCACATCACTGCCTGGTGGCTGGGGAGGACCTAGTGATGGCTTGTGAGCTCTCCCGGCCCGATGCCATTGTGCGCTGGCTCCGGAATGGGCATGAGGTGCATCCAGATGAACGGGTGCATGTTGAGGCCTGTGGGGTGCTGCGACAGCTCACCATCTGTAGGGCACAGCCCAGTGACTCAGGGTGCTACATCTGTGATGCTGCCAGTGACCGCATGGTGACAAATGTGGAGGTGTCAGGTGAGCTGGCTCAGCACCCCAGGGTCCCCCAGCATGGTGGGATCATGCCACAGACCTGGGTGAGGGGAGGGGATGCCTATCTGACCCCACTAATGGCAGAGGACAGGGTGGCAGCATGACAGGGGAGGGTGGAAGCCCTGTCCCCAGCCTTACAAGCCCCTTTGGTCAGAAAGGGACACATCAGGGTCATGGCGAGACATGTCCCTGCTGCCTCCCCCAGCAAGGGGCTGTTTAAATTTAGCCTTGGCCAGCTCCCAGGCGCCGCTCCTCCTGCTTTGGCTGCCAAAGGCTGAGCTCAGGCTGCACCCTTATCAGCTGGAGATGGAGGGCTGGGCAGGGTGGGAGAGGGCCTGGTGCAGCAGGAGCCCTGGCTCCCCAGCAAGGTGTTCAGGATAAGGGGGCACACTGAAATTAATGGTCCCAACCCAGCAGCTGAGCTGCCTGTCCAGGGAGTGATGTAGGAGTGACGGGTTCTGCTGACATCCCTACCCGGAGTCCTTTCTCTGAGTTGACCCTAAGCGGCCAGAGCCCTCCGGCCTGCATGGCTTTCCCTCTGGGACCCCTGTCTGGTTCCCCCATGGCCCCCAGCCAGCCCCACAGCCCTCCTTCCCCACGGTGACTCAATGAGGAATCACCTCTTTGCTTACTGTGATCTTGTCCCTGCACTGCCCGCCCCACACTATGGGGACACTCCTGAGCCCTGACTTGTCCTCCTGTGACCCTCAGCTCGGCCCGTGTGCATTGTCAACAAGGAGGAGGCACAGAGCCCGCTAGAGGTGCAGGAGGGGGACAGTGTGACACTGGTGGCTCGGCTGTCCCCGGAGACAGCGGCAGTGCAGTGGCAGAAGGACGGACAGATGCTGTGCTCAGGTGGGCGGCTGCTGGTGTGCAGCGAGGGTCCCACACGCAGCCTCACCATCAAGCAAGCAGAGCTGTGTGATGGTGGCATCTTTCTCTGTGATGCTGGTGACGACGAGGTGCATTTCACACTGCGTGTGAAAGGTGAGCCTGGAGGTGTCCCGGTGTCCCTCACCCATGCCGGGGCAGGAGCAGTCCACTGCCTCACACCAAGATGCTTTGTACCCTGTTCCATGTTGGTGCCACTGCCAGGGGCACGGCTGAGCCCAGTGCTCCCCTGACACAGAGGCACCCATGCTGTTCGTGAACAAACGGGAAGAGCAGGAGAAGCTGCTGGTGCTGGAGGGTCGCAGTGCTGTGCTTTCTGCCATCACCACTACAGACAGATCTGATGTCACCTGGCTGGGCCCGCGGCAAGTGGCAGTGGGCAGCGAGCGCTGCGAGCTGCGTCGGGATGGCCGCGTGCACAGCCTCATCCTCCACAATGTGGCCATGGAGGACGCTGGCATCTACACCTGCCTCTCACCCCACGACCAGATGCAGTTCCACGTGAGCGTCAGAGGTGGGCAGCAGGGGGGCAGTGGGATTCCTGGGGAGCCCCCGCAGCGGCAGCAGGTGCTAACATGGGGGGTTTGATTGTGCAGAGCTGCGGGTGAAGTTCCTGCGTGGGCTGTCAGATGTGCGAGCACGGCAGGGTGAGCGGGTGGTGCTGTGGTGTGAGCTTTGCAAGGCACGGGGTGATGTGGTGTGGCGGAAGGATGGACGGGTGCTGGCACCAGGCCCTCACTGGCAGATGATAGCGGAGGGACGGGAACGCTCACTGGTGCTGAACCGCGTGGAGCCTGGGGACGCTGGCGAGTATTGCTGTGAGTCCAACGACGACCAGACACTGGCAACACTGACAGTGCAGGGTGAGCCCAAGGCTTGACTAGCACCCCGGGGACCCCTATGCGCCTGCACCACGGCAGTGGTGGGGAAGCTGGCACAGTGATGTCAGGGTTGCAGGGATGCTTAGTGTCTCTGCAGAACAGGGAGTCCCTGGTGCTGAACCCTGATTTCCTGCCTGTAGTCCCCAGGGTGGTGGAGATCATCATGGAGCTGCAGAGCCTGACAGTGATGGAGGGGGAGGATGCCACCTTCAAATGCCTGGTGTCTCCTGAGGACGTGGCTGTGACGTGGCAGCTGAATGGCCAGCCCGTGGTCCCCAGCGAGCGGCTGCTGGTGACAAGGAGTGGGCTATGCCACAGCCTCACCCTCCAGCAGTGCCAGCCAGGTGACGCAGGCACTGTGACAGCCAATGCCGAGGGGCTGGTGAGCACGGCCCGGCTGAGTGTGCAAGGTGAGGGGGAAGGAAACTGCTGGGGCTCAGCCCAAGGCATAGCCTTTGGACCAACTGCTGACCTCATGTACGGGCCATGCAGAGGCACAGGTGCTGTTCGTGCGGAAGCTGCAGGATATGGTGGCAGAGGAGCAGGGGAACGTGTGCCTGGAGGTGGAGGTGAGCCACGAGACTGCCGAAGTGCAGTGGCTGAAGCAGGGTGTCCTCCTCCAGCCAGGCAGCAAGTACGTGCTGCAGGAGTCAGGGTGCCGGCGCACCCTCACCATCTGCTGCCTTGGCCCTGCTGACCGCGGCACCTATCGCTGTGAGAGCCTGCATGACCGCACTCAGGCCAAGCTCTATGTGGAGCGTGAGTACCATGTTGGGGATGGGGATGGATGGTGACATGGATGGGGATGGGGATGGGGAGGGCACCCAACTGCTGCAATGGGAGGGGGTGGGCAGAGCTGGTGCTTGGCTGGAAGGGGTGGGTTGAGCAGAGAAGAGAGGGTGTGGGCAGGGATGGGAGCCTGGCATAAATGGCTGGATTTAGAGTATCACTTCAGCAAGCACTGGGGAGCCAGGGGCGCTCTGGTGGAGCAGACACCTACTTATGGACATGGGTCCCTCATAGCCCGGAAGGTGTCAATCCGGACACCGCTGGCAGATGTGGAGACCTTCGAGAAGGAGACAGCTACCTTCCACCTGGAGCTATCTCACCCTGGCGTGTCTGGGGTCTGGACGCGGGACGGCATCCGGGTGAAGCCCAGCAATACATGCCGGATCACTGCTGTGGGCTGTGGGCACAGCCTGACACTGGAGAGGCTGGCACTGGAGGACTCAGGCACTGTCACCTTCACCGCTGACACCCTGCGCTGCAGTGCCCACCTGCGTGTGCGGGGTATGCTCCCTGGGACAGGCTGGGAGTGCATGGCACTGGCACTGTCTGTCCTGCAGCTGTTCAATACCAGGGGAGATGCCAGGACTGAGCTGGGCCACCCTGGGCACATGCTGGCAAGTGTCCCCCCATCCTCAGGGAGGAATGTGAGTTGGTCAGTGGGGACCCCCGGCCAGAGTCTGGGTCCAGAGGCAGCTGGACCACTACTGATGAGTGCTTGCCCATGGTAGTGCTCTTAGAAGTGCCACTCTCATCCCCTGTTGAAATGCCTCAGGCACAGATACCCTTCCCTGCCTGTCTTTCCCCTACCAAACCTTCCTGCCCTGTGTCTTCCTTCCTCAGAGCCTCCAGTCACTATGGTGAGGGTCCCGCGAGACCTGGGGGTCCCAGAGACAGGGGTTGCCAGCTTCGAGTGTGAGTTGTCTCGCCCCAACGCAGAGGTGAAATGGTTCAAGGTGAGAGTTCACGCCATCCCCTCCAGCAGTGCCCAGCCATATCCTCCTCCCTGCTTTGTCCTCTGGGGCTGCAGGCAGGGCAGAGGGCTGCAAAGCAGCAGGGTGCTCTCTGCTTGCACCCTTGAGCGCACTCTCCCCGGGCAGGATGGACAGGAGCTGCGGCCAGGGCCCAACTGCCGCATCTACTCAGCGGGCCGGCGCCGCATCCTGCAGCTGAGCCGCTGCGAGCTGGCCGATGCAGGCAGCTACACTTGCGATGCAGGCGACTGCCAGGCCTCCGCCATGCTGCACGTCCAGGGTACAGTCACCCAGCTCCTGGGGATGTGCACACCCCAAACCCTACACACTCTGCTTCCTCTCACCCTTGGCTGCCCTGGTACCCTGCCCCTTACCTGCAGAGCGCCAGGTCCACATTGTGCAGGAGCTGCAGGAGGTCCAGGTGCGGGAGGGTGACAATGCTGTCTTCACCTGTGAGGCATCACACGGGGATGTGAAGGGCGAGTGGTTCCGGGATGGCGAGAAAATTAAGGTCTCCAGTACAGTGAAGATACGGCAAGAAGGTGGGGGTGCAGGTGGTCCCACACCTGGTTTGGGGCTGGGAGGGGGTGAATTCAAGCAAGGGGACAAAGCGAGGTCTCTGCCCCCCACCTGCTATGGGTGCCAATTGCTGTCCCCTTGACCCAGCCTCTCCTTCCCCAGGGACCCGGCATTTCCTGTTGTTCTGTGGTGTGTGCCCTGAGGACAAGGGACTCATCCGCTTTGCAGCTGGAACAGCCATCTCGGAGGCCAGTCTGCAGGTGGAAGGTACCAGTGTGGGCTGAGATGTCAGGCTGGGCTCCAGCACCAGGGCTGGGATGCACCAGCTCAGCTTGTGGTGTCCCCATGGGAGCCCACTCACCCCATCATGCTGACGCCTTGGCCCCACCCGCCAGCACTGCCCATCCGGATTGTGAAGCCACTGCGGGACAAGACAGTGCTGGCGAGGCACAAGGCGACGCTGGAGTGCACTGTGTCCCATGCCCGGGGCCGGGTGCGCTGGCTCCGTGGGGACACTGAGATCTTTGCTGGTGACAAGTACGAGATCTGCAATCTGGACTGCTACCGCACACTCATCATCCACCATGTGGGGCCCGAGGACGAGGACTCATACACCTGTGATGCTTTTGATGACCGCTCCACTGCCCGGCTCCTGGTGGAGGGTGAGTGGGCACCTAGTGGGGCACCACTGGGGGCTGGCAGTGCTGATGTGCTTTGCAATGGAGGGATACCAGAGGCCCTGTCCCCATGCCCCATTGCTTGCAAGAGTCTGAGTGTTGGTGTGGGGGCAACAGGCTGGATATGAGGCCAGGGGTCTGTGCCCCCTTGTTTGGGATACACCTTCTGGGTGCCCCATCAGATCTGGTGATGCTCCAGCTCTCTCCAACTCCCATTGTTCCCACAGGGAGCTAGAAGCCAGGATGCAGCACTCAGCGCCTGCACACAGATTGATGCTGCTGCTGGGAATGGGGTCAGGCTTCCCCCTGGCATGTACAGACACACGGACACTATTCCCTGCCTGCTCCAGCCTCAGGACTCTGCATTAAACAGTCTTTTTTTCTGACATGGCTTCTTCCACCACAGCAAGCTGGGGTCCCGTTATTAAGGAGTGGTGGCACCACCCTGCATCCTGCCCAACATCTCTGGGAGCCTGGCCCTTGGGGCCGCCCCTCACCCCTGCCCCTGGAGCAGCTCTTGGCCTCACACACCAGACTCTGAAAGGCTCTTTACTGTGTGGCCGAGGCCTCAGCAGCATTTGGCACATTTACAAAAGAGACTGAAAAGGGGGACGGCAGCGCGACGCTGCAGGCGAGGGGGTGCCTGGCAGAAACATGCAGTTCCTGGGGCAGCGAGGCCAGCTGGGCTGGGCTGTGGGGGGCTCCCAAAGCAGGGGGCTCCCTGCTCCAGTCTCACCACCATCCTGCCTGCCTGGCCATGGGGAAAATCCTGGCTCACTCCATAATAAGTTAATACAAATCACAGCAAGAGAAATATATACAAGGCGTGAGCCTCTGCCCACTGCAGTGCTCTGGGCAGGGGCTCCTGCCCTGCCCCAGGGCCCCATTGGCCACTATAAAAATCCAGTCGCCAGCAAAACAGCGACAGTCACTGACACCGCAGGGGTCCCCGCATCCCTGAGGCAGCCCAGCCTCCATCCAAGCGCTGGAGCCAGTGTCCTTCTCCCATCAAAACATTTTGTGGGGGATGCACCCTGCCCGCACAGCTCCTGCTGGACAGGCACCATTTGCCAGCATCACCCTGGGAACCACCTGGTCCTGGCAGTCTCTGCCCCAGGCCCACCCCGGTCCAGCTTGGGAAAAAGGGGAGTGGCAAGCTGCTCTGGGGTATAGGGAGGGTGGCTAGGACAGGGGGACCGTCTGAGGAGGCAGGTTTTGGGAAGTGTTGCCTGGGAGCTGCTCTTGGGGCCAGAGTGAGACAGGGCACACATGCTCAGGGGAGTCCCTGCTGGGAAGAGGGCTGTGGGACCTGGTCTTTGAGGAACGGACAATAGGGAACAGGCACTTGGGGAGTTGCTGGGTGGTGCAATGGGGTGGGGGCAGGCGTGGGGAGCTGCTCTTGGGAAAAGGGGGCTCAAATATGGGGAGAGAAATGTTAGGATGCAGAATGAGCGTACCCGGGCCATAGGGTAACACGCACCAGTAGAGACTCGGGAACCCACCACCCCAGCAGAGTCACTTGCACTGCATGTCCATGGATGCTGGTCCTTGGGCTGAGTCCCTGTTGAAGGGCTTCCCCAGCACGTCTGGGTTGCATGGACAACTGGGCCTTGCCCAGACAAGTCCCACATGTCTCCAAGAAGGGTCTCCATCTGCAGCCCCAAGCCACATGTGGCCATCCAGGGCCGAAGACACAGCCCTGCCTGTCCCAGGGGCTCTGTCAGAGCAGGCTCGGGTGCTGGTGTTGCTCGAGGTCACTGGGTTTACTTATACCCTCACAGCAGGGCCAGAGCCTGTGGTGAGGGGCACGGTGGAGCTGCAGTCATAGTCCAGGTCCACCACGGCATGAGAGCTGGCAATGAGACTGTTCAGAGATGGTCCCGTCTGCCGCTCCCGGAAACTCTGGATGTAGCTCTGCTTGAGAGAGGGGAAACAGAAAGTGAGAGGGTCTCTGCTCCACCCCACCCCACCCTAAACTCTGCAGCAGCCATTCCCCTCTCCCCCTCAAAACAGCCCTGTTGCAATCCCCAGTACTTGGGCCCTCCAGGGTCTGGCCACAGCACAGGGCACAGGCTCATGCCTTCCCTGAGTGCACACTTCATACCTTGCCTACTGCTTGTTTCTACTAAGCCCACAGTGCTTTGGCCAGCAGATTTCATTTGCTTGCAAAGGCTGAATTGCTCCATGGTGGTGATGTTCTAGCTTAGCCCTTCCTGAGCCGCCCCATCCCCGGGATGCCTCAGTCTCATCCCTTGAGGAGCTTAGATGTCAACTGCTGCTTGGGCATCTTTCCATGCCCTGCCCCACCCACATGGAGAAGGAAGCGCTGTGGAGGCTGGGGGAGATCTCTGCCCTGGCTGTGGGACTCACAGGGGAGAGCACATCCCCATCGAAGCGGCGCACAGGGTTGGGCTTGCGGCGGTAAGCAGGCTCTGGTGGGTGGGCTTTGTGCTGGTGGGGTGGTGGGTGGTGGGGCCTCCGCTTCTTCTTCTTCTCCTTTCGGTCTTCCCGCTGCTTGATGCGCATCAGCTGCACACGGCGTTGCTGCCGGCTGATGATCACTATGGAGAAGAGGGGCCTGTGAGCACCAGGGAGCACACCCAAACAATCCTAGCACCCAAACCACTACCTGCTTTATGCACCCAAGCCTCCCCTTGAGTGTTGTGCCACCACAGTCACGGAACCCATATCTGTCCATGCAAACCATGTGTTGGGAACCTCCACACAGGTCCCCACTGTCCCTAGCTCCTGCATTCACCCTGCGCCATGTACATCTCCCCCAGTCCCCACAAACCTTCTGTATGGGAGTAGCCCTCGGCTGTGACCTTCCACTGGACTAGGACACCCAGTGTGGTGAGGAGCGGCCAGACACCCAGAATGACCCAGCTGTACCAGCACACGGGGCGAGCAGGGGCCACCTTGATGCGCTCATAGATGTATTGCACCAGGAGGAAGAGCTCGATGAAGTAGTCAATGGTGACAGTCATGATGGCACTCCCAAAGACAGCAGTGGAGAGTGTGGTGAAGAAGCGTTGCCACTGCAGGGTGAGGACAGCGAAGAGCATCCCTACGCCCAGGAGCAGTGCGATGGGGATCCACACAGTCGGCGGATGGTAGAATTGCTCCATCACCACCAGTGTGGCCACCGCCAGCAGCAGCCCCAGGAGCAGCCCCACCATGAAGAGACCAACGCTGCGCACCAGCATGGTGACCAGCCCACACAGGACTCCAATGCCCAGCCCGATGCCCACTGAGGCCTCCACGCTCAGCTGTGTGTCCAGCACCCGCTCCTTGTAGCACAGCATGAAGATGATGATGGAGCCAAACATCAGCCCTGTCAGGAACATGACGGCCTTGAAGCAGCGGTAGCCTATGGAGAGAGCACCATAGTCAGGGAGTGGAAGGACAGCACCACCCAGCTGCCACCTGCCCTTCTCCCCAATTGCCCCACCAGCTGCTGGGCTGGGCTGGCTCACCAAAGAAGCAGTAGATGATGCCAAAAAGGCAGCACATGGCACACACCACTGAGGGCACCACCTGGTAGCGACGCTCGATTTCCTGCTGGCAGCTGTGCTCCCACTCCTGGCCTGGCTCATGGGGCAGCAGCTTGAACCGCAGCGTCTGCACAGTTGCAGTCATGGCTCTGGAGACTCCTGGGAGAGGCATCAAAATCTCCGCTCCTGCCTCATGGCTTGCCAGCAAAACTGTGTCCCGGCACCCGCCCCACCTGGTAAGAGAGAGACAAGGGGAATGAAGACACCACTGGCATGTGCCCGGCAGCAAATTCACCACTCAGTGCTCAGTGATCATCCTGATCCATCCCCTCACTACCTGTGTGGGAAAGGAAGGAATGGGGGAACAGCCTCATCAGTGAAAGTGCAGACCATCACCCAACATGTGGCTGAAGGGATACACTGTCTGCAGAGAACCTGCCTGCACCCCCAAGAGCTTCGTGTTGCTTTATAAATTGTCTGTGGTTTCAATTTCCTGCCCATGGCTCTCCGGCACCCTTTTCCTGCTCGATTAATGGGAGACTTCCACAACCTGGTATTTTCTGCCTGTGAAGTAATTATGCTCAGTAATTAAGTCACCCCTCAGTCTTCTATTTTTATAGGCTAAACAGATTGAGCTCTTTAAGCTTGTACTCTAAGGCATTTTCTCCAATCCTCTAATCATATTTCTGGCTATTTTTCATCTCTGCTCTAGCTCCCAGTGTCCTTGTAAAAACAAACTGGGCCTCCACACTGGATCCAGCCCTCCCACACCAACCCATGGGGCCAGAGGGGCACCAGCCCTAGATGACACTGCCCCTTGCCCAAGGGCTCACCCGTAATTCTGCAGCTGTGCCAGGATGCTGAGCAAGCAGTTACCAGCCCCCCGCAGTGCCTACACAGATGGAGGGGTCATAATCCCCTGTAAAGACTGATCCAGCTCCAGTTTAAACCTAATTACAGCAGCCGTCTGCCTGCTCCCACCTGGAGCCAGTTCCAGTATCCCTTTGCCTCCTCAGTCCCTTTACAGGCTCAGTTGGTTTAGAATGGGTTTATTGTCAGTAATTGTCCCCAGGCCAGCGTCACTCCTTCCCAGTGCCAAGTTAAAGCGGCCAGTTCAGGACAGCTCACAAAAACAGCGCTCTGAGATGGAGTGAGGAAGAGGGCAGAGGCTGCAGTCACGGCTCCCTGTTGCCCAGCACCTCACTGCTGCCCGGCTGGACTCCACTGCCATCTCTTCCCCTGTCACTGGCCTCCTCCCTCCCTCTGGCTGGGGAAGGAAACATCAGCTAGGGCAAATCCCCGTGGGGAAGCAAAGCACAGAGCCTAATCCCAAGAAAGCGGGTGGGCAGGGAGCAGGCAGCCAAGCACGGGGCCCCAGGGATGCTAAGCAGGATTGGACTTTACCCGCAGAGCCCAGGAGCGACGTGCTGGCCCTGGCGGGGATGGGCGATGCTGTCTGGGGTGAGAGCAGGGCTCTGCTGGACCAGGAGGCCGGGGATGGAGTATGGTATGGCACGGCACGGCACGGCTCAGCGCGGCCGCTGGAGTGGCAGAAGGGCACGGAGGTGCTGCCCTCTGGTCTCATCCCACGCCGGGCCGGGTCCGGGTCCGGGTCCGGGTGGGCTGGGAAGGGCGGGCCCGGCGGGGCGGCGGGCAGGGCTGCGGGCAGCGGTGCGGGCGGCTCGCAGCGCCCATTGGCGCGGGCACTGTTGCTAGGGGAGCCCAGCGCCTGCTCATTGGCGCCGGGACTCACCCACCTGCTGCCGCCCGCCCCGGGCCCCCCGGCCTCCCCTTCCCGCCCCGCAGGGCACGGCGCGGCGGCGGCCCCGGGGCAGGCCCCACCGCGGCAGACCCCTCTGCCCCGCCGGGCCCCGGGCCCGCCAGGCGGGCGCGGCGTTGCCGAGCGACGGCCGCAAAGGCCGCCGGGGCGCGGGGCCGCTCCGCCCCTCTCTTTGTTCGGGGCGGGGGTCCCGGGGGCCGCTCCGCCGCGCCACCCGCACGCCCGCCCCGGGCTTCGCGCTCGCTCCACCGGACGAGGGACGGACCGGGAGCCCCAGCCCATGCCCCGAGGGGTTCGGCACGTCCCCCGCCTGCCGGACCCTTCACGTGCTGGCCCTCCCGTGCCGCTCCGCCCGCTCCCACCTACGCTCCCGGCGCGGCAGC
>VWZG01010105.1:111072-150335 GCA_013396735.1 Grallaria varia | reverse complement strand
CGGCCGGTGCCACTCGGGGGTGCGAAGGGTCCCGGCCGTGCCCTCGGGGGTGCAGGGGGTCACGGCTGCACCGTCTCCCGGCAACCCTGCCCGGCTCCCACGCCGCCCCCGCCCTCCTCCTGCCCGTGACGCGGCTCGGGCAGCGCGGCCCATTGGCGGNNNCCCGCCCGCGCCCCGACGGCGGCCCCGCGCCACCCCCCGGCCCCGCCAACGGCAACGCGGCGCGCAGGCCCAACGCCGTGCCCGCCGCGCTGGGCGCCGACAGCTGGGAGCCTCGCGTCGTGCCCTACCGCCCGCCCAGCCCCGGCAGGGCCGCCAAGAAGGCTGTCAGGTGCGGGGGGGGCCGCGCCGGGCGGGGGGAGCCGGGCTGCGGTGGGGACGGGCGGCCGGCGCTCACCGGGCTTTAAAGCTGGGGGTAACTGGGCCCGAGGTGCCCGGCTGTGGCCGTGTGCCTGCCGGGCCGGGGCTGGGGAGCTTTACAGGAGGCCCGGCGATGTGCCTTATCCTCCCTGCAGCCACCCAGGGCTGCAGACGGATTTTCCTCACTGCAAGCGCCTGCCCTCTGCCCCCTCTGCTCCTTCTCCTTGCCCGCAGCGAGCACCCAGAAGAGCCTCCCGGCCGCGCTGCTGCCCTCTGTGCGAAGGCTGCCCGCAGTCGGAAGGCTGCCTGCTGCAGCACGTGCTGCCGGGCACCCTGCCACGGTCACCTCCTGCCTGAGCAGGGACCCCTCCCGTGGTGGCACGTTCCCACCCAGCGCTGCAAACCCCGGCCTCTGCGCAGCCGGCTGCATCCCCGTCTCAGTGTCCCCTGGATGACAGGGGGCAGGCAGTGAAAGGGCCTCCTTGTCCTGCCGAGGTGGTGGGCGGATGAAGGGGGCTGAATGGGACCACTGTGTACCAGGCAGCGGCTGGGGGACGGGATGGGGGGAGTCGCTTCCTGCCAATGCACGAGGCTGGAAGAATTAAACCTGAAAGTCATTGTGAGTGCAACAGCTGGGGGGGGTGGGGAGTGGGACACAACCGGTCCCTTGCTGGCTTCAGCCACCTGTGTGGGGCCTGGCTTCTCCAGGGAGGGCAGCAAGGGCTCTGCGGCCTGCCTGCTCTAGAGCACTATTTCTGGTGTAGGTGGTAGGAAAGTTCATCCATCCTGGCTGGGGCTGGCCTCGTAGTCTGGGTGCCTGGTGGGTCATGCCTCTGCTAGAGCTAGGGTGTGCAGCCCTGTTTCCTGGTTTTTGCTGTTTTCAGCCTTTTGAGAGCCTCTGTTCTGAGTTGGACTAGCCAGCTCATGGGGAGGGTCCTTCATTGGTCTCAGGTTGACAGGGAACATCAGCAAAGTGCTCTGCTGTGCCTCTGGCATAGTGGCAGCTGCTGATGCTGGGGTGATGCCTTGTGTGCGTGGTTGAATTCTGTGAGCAGTTCCTGCAGAGGAACCGAGGTTGGTGCCATTGGTTGCAACAGGGAGGGTGCAGGCTGAGGAGGGCTGCAGTGCCCTGGGGCCAAACATTGTCTTCCTCCTGCAGGACCCGGTACATCAGCACAGAGCTGGGGATGCGGCAGCGGCTCTTCGTGGGTGTGCTGACCTCCAAGAGCACTCTGAACACACTGGGGGTGGCTGTCAACCGCACTCTGGCCCACCGCCTGGAGCGCCTGGTGTACTTCACGGGCACACGAGGCCGCAAGGTGCCCCATGGCATGACAGTGGTGACACACAGTGATGAGCGGCCCATCTGGAACATGTACCAGACCGTTAGGTACCTTCTGGACCACTACGTGAATGACTTCGACTGGTTCTTCCTGGTGCAGGACGATACCTACACAGAGGCACATCGCATCACCCGTCTGGTTGCCCACCTCAGCATCGACACCCACCTCTACCTGGGCCGTCCTGAGGAGTTCATTGGTGGGGACACTGAAGGACGTTACTGCTACGGAGGGTTTGGCTATCTGCTGTCCCGCAGCCTCCTCCTGCTCCTGCAGCAGCACCTGGAGAGCTGCCGCAATGACATCCTCAGCGCCCGGCCTGATGAGTGGCTGGGCCGCTGCATCATCGACTACACAGGTGTCAACTGTGCTGAGGAACATGAGGTAGGTCCTGCAGCAGAGATGTCCTGGGAGGACCAGCCCTTGAGTCCTGACGTCCTTTGAGCCTCCTGTGCTGGCATCTGGTGGGGTGGGAGTGGAGGTTGGGGCTAGCTGTGACCTGTCTGTCCTGACTGGCACAGGGTCTGCATTACCACTATTTTGAGCTGGGGAAGAACATGGACCCTGAGCGGGAGACCGACCTCCGTTTCCAGAGCGCCTTCACTGTCCACCCCGTGCTGGATCCCCTCCAGATGTACCGCCTGCACAAATACTTTGCACAGGTGGAACTTGAGAGGACCTACCAGGAGATCCAGCAGCTCCAGGTGAGACCTGGCTTGGCTGGGAGGGTCCTAGTTTCATCTGTCATCCCTGTGGGCTTACTGGTTGCTCTGTGGGTTTCTTACCTGATCCTGCGGTGGGACAGGATCAGCTGAGCCCATGTGGCTACTGAGGTAGCAGTGCTGTCTGGAGAGCAGCTTTGGACCTAGAAGGGTCCTGGAGATGTGGTGGTGATTCAGTGTGATGAAGCCAGCAGGGTACAGAGGTTCGTCAACAAAGGCCAAATAGAGCAGGGGAGCAAACCTGAGGTGCTGGATGGGAGTCAGGTTGAAGATAGAGTCATTCTGGCACTGCTCTTTGAGCCAGCTCTGGCAGATCTCTCAGTATCGGGAGTCAGCTTGGCTGTTGCTAAAGCTGGAAGACCTACTTATGCTTTGGTTCTCACTCCTCCATCTCTCCTCTTGCAGATGGAGATCCAGAATGCCAGCAGCCTGTCTGCTGATGGGGACCACGGCGCCACATGGCCCATAGGCATCCCGCCCCCATTCCAGCCCAAAACCCGCTTTGAGGTGCTGCGCTGGGACTACTTCACAGAGGAGCAGGTCTATGCCTGTGTGGATGGCTCCCCCAAGTGCGAGCTGCGTGGTGCAGATCTGGCGGACGTGGCTGACGTGGTGGCCACGGCCATGGAGGAGCTGAACCACAAGTACCAGCCAGTGCTCCATGTCCGCAAGCAGCAGCTGGTGAATGGCTATCGGCGCTTTGACCCCACACGTGGCATGGAGTACACGCTGGACCTTCAGGTGGAGGTGGTCACCCAGAAGGGGCACAGCCGTTCCGTCACTAAGCGTGTGCACCTGGTGCGGCCCCTCAGTGAGGTGGAGATCATCCCCATGCCATATGTGACAGAGGCCAGTCGCATCAATGTCATCTTGCCGCTGACGGCCCATGACCGGGACTACGCTGCTCGCTTTTTGGAGGCTTATGCAGCAGCCGCTTTTGAGAGTAGTGAGAATGCGGTGCTCACCTTCCTCTTCATTTATGACCCCTTTGAAGCCCAGCAGGTCACCCAAAATGACATCTTTGCCTCTGTGAAGGCCCAGATCACCGAGTATGAGCGCAAGTATGCGGAGGTAAAGATCCCGTGGATCAGTGTTAAGACAGATGCACCTTCCCAAATCAAGGTCATGGACATTATCTCCAAGAAGCATCCCGTGGACACACTTTTCTTTGTGGCTGGCGTGGGAACAGAGGTCACCGTTGACTTCCTGAACCGCTGCCGCATGAACACCATAAATAACTGGCAGGTCTTCTTCCCCATCCACTTCCAGGGCTACAACCCAGCCATTGCTTACCACAACCAGGTGCCACCTGCCACGCTGGACCTGCTGCGGGATGTGGGACGCTTCGACCGCGATGTCTTCCATGAAGCCTGCTTCTACAATGCTGACTACATGGCAGCACGCACCCGCATGGCTGGTGACGTGCAGGAGAATGAGGACATCCTGGAGACCCTCGACATCTACGACATGTTCATCAAATACTCCAACCTCCATGTCTTCCGGGCTGTGGAGCCTGCCCTGCTGCAGCACTACAGGCACCAGGCATGCAACCCTCGGCTCAGTGAGGAAATCTACCACCGCTGTGTGCAGAGCAGCTTGGAGGGCGTAGGCTCTCGCTCCCAGCTGGCCATGGTGCTTTTCGAGCAGGAGCAGGGGAACAGTACCTGAACCCTGGGATGTGGAGAGGCTGGCCCTGCCATGCCATGCCTGCCTGCTCACTCCACCTCTTCTGCTGCCCAAATCTGTCTTCCTTCTCCCAGCGGCTGCAGGGCTTGCTGGTGCCTGAGCGCATGACTTGCCCTGCTGGGCCTGCCTGGGCCGGGGTCTGCCAGCCCAGGGTGCCTGGTCTTTCTGGAGCGGCCATGGTTGTGCAGACCCCAGGGCAAGAAGGGGTCAGAGTCACTGAGCTACAAGCTGGAATGCCTGGCTCCTCATCCCAGAGCTGCTGGCTGCTGGCCCCATCCCTCTGTCCTGTCCCTGCTGCTCAGCACAAGGGAGATGGGCTGCCCTGTCCCTTGTTGGCCCATCCTCACTGGGGGAGTGTAGAACCCAAGGTTCCCCTGCTGCATGGCCATGACTGCCACAGAGCCTGGAGTGATCCCTCGTGGTTCCTCCAGTGCCCCAGGACAGGATTGTGCCCCTTGCTCCTTTGGAGCACTGGCCTGGTCATGCAGGGAGAGCCACGTTCCTGCACCTTCCACAGACTTGGACAGTGGGATGGGGCACATTCCACCTCCAAAGGGCAAGAAGGTGGTTGGTGTCGGGGTTTTTCCACTTGGCAATGAGCTGGAGTGTTCCTGGCTAGTTGGGGTGTGGAGAACTTGGCCTCTGGGGCCGGTGGGCACAAGTGGTGCTGGAGGGGATCCTGCTGTATTCACGTACCGTGAACTGCTCCCCATGGGAATCGTGACCCAGGCCACTTCGGCCTTCGCAGTATTCGTAGGACGTCGGAGGTCACAGCCCTCAGACAAGAGCCTCCTGACAGAAGTGGGATCCCTCCCTTGTGTGGGGCTGCCCTCAGGGTTGAGGGACATGGTGCCCTATGCTGGTGGGCATGGCAGAGGGTTTGGCTGTGCATCTCCTAAGGAGAAAGCGACTGAGGAGCTGCTCTTTGCTCCTGGTTTGTATTTAATAAGGGGAAAGGAGGGGGAATGGGTTGCATTTACACTAATAAAATGGAGAGATGAACTGGTAAGTCTGGCTGATTCTTTCATGGGGCACTTCTGGGTGTTCTGCTGTGGGTCTGTGTGGTGGTAGGTGCTGGCTGTTTGTACAAACTCTGGCTGCAGCTGGCTGGACAGATTCCTCACAGGGATGGTGCTTTCCGCAAGTACCTGCAACATCCTTTACCTGAGCTGGGAGATGACTGCATCTTCTTCAGGAGACTGCGTAAGCCCATTTTCTTATGGACAGGCTGGCAAATACTGGGCCAAGCAGACACTTGGAAATACCTGCCTGAACCCCTGGGGCTTGCGGCAGGAGTCCTGTACCTCCTCTGATGCCCGTGGTCCCTGGGGCTGTCCTGCTGTAACTACTGGTCACTGGTGGTGCAGCAGGATGCTGAGCCCCCTGCCATGGGAGGTCCTATGACTCTTGTCTCTACTGTTGCTGTAAACCTGTGGTCCCACTGACCAGTCCACAGCCCTGTCTGCCTGTGGAAAAGCACCACTGAGGGGCTGGTGCAGCTGTGTGTCCTCCTGCACATACTGTCTCCATAACAGCCTCTGTGGTCTGTGCATGCATATTGGGGGACCCCATGCCCCTCTCAGGGCAGAGGTTGGCTGCCTTCCAGCATCTGGGATCAGTTCTGAAAGAAATTTCCAGGCTAGAAACTGGATCTGAGCACTGTGTTGGATCATTAGGTCTTGATCTGCCCTCTGTACGTTGCTTTCACTTTTAGGGGGGGGCTGTTTTATATCTCAGGCTTCTCAGCAGCTTGTAGATTTGAGTTCTGAGTCGGGCAGAGCAATGTAGTCCTGCCCTGGACTGTTTCACCACCTAGAGCTCCTATTTGCGTTACAAGGAGTGGTGACTGTTTCCCCTGGCCAAATCATGCTCCAGTCATGATTTTCATGACTCCGCATGCTCTACCCACCAGCCCTTTACTCATCATATTTTACTGGTTCACAAAACACACGTATCAAAGAGATATCCCCAAGAAAATTAACTGAACCTACTCACTATTACTTATCAAGGCCTGTTAGTGCTCAGTGAAACTCACAGAGCGGCCCTGGGCTGTGTGGCATGCCTTTCCCAAGGATACTTCATTCATCTATTCCTGCTCCAGTCTCTGTATCCATGGTGTAGGAGTATATATGTTTAAATATAGTTTTATTATATTTCAGACAGTAGCTGTTAGCTTGCTCTGAGTATTTCCATTTTTGATCTTTCCTGAGCACATCCTTAATTCTTTTTAAATGGAAATCTGGGGCAGAGGGAGCGAGGCAGATGCAGATGTCTTACAGATACATTTCTCCTGTCTCCTCTGAAAAACAGACCTAGGAGTCAGATGTAATTAGGCATTAGTTGAGTATCCAAAAGGTAATAAAGCAAACTAGTTTCAAATCAAGTTGGCTGAGAAAAGAAACCCAGAATTGTCATTTAATTATCACAAGACTGTCTAGATGCAGTTGCTCTTGCCTCCTAATTGCTGTTTGCCCAGGCCAAGTTTGAGGTATTTGCATACTCTGCACTATCAACATCAGCAGAGCCTCCCCGCTCCAACATATGCATGAGCACTCCCAGCACTGTTACTGCTCCCTTTTCAAAGGAGCTGGCAGGATTTGAAGCTATTTTAGTGTTCGCCAGGTTATTTGCAGCATCAAAACATGACAAAACCCTGGAGAGGAATGTGCAAAGCTTGGGGAAGGGGTTTGGTGATGGGAGCAAGCTGGCCACTGGCTGTGAAGTAAGTGGGCTCACTGGGCCATGGTGGAGACCTGTGACGATGGGGACCTACCTGGGCACAACTTCATTTTGCCTCCCTCTTGCCCTCACAGCACTGGCAGAGACAGGCAGGGCACCAGACTGGGATGGTGACACCTTTGAAAGTGGCAGGATGAGGAGCCCTGGGTGCTGATGTGGGTGGCTGAGCATGCAGGAACATTCTGTGATCCCTGTTCAGGTTTGAATGGTACTTCCATATAACGTGTGGACTTTTGCACTGACGCAGTTGCAGAGGCAGGGCAGCAAAAGGACAGTTTTCCCAACAGAGCAGGAGAAAAAATGCCTCTGACCTTGCAGACTTCTGCTTCCCTTGAGGAAATTTTGTAAGTGTTACTGGCTCACCGCAGCCATCAAGAAGGGCAAAACAAGTTCCTCTTGGAAAGTTTTTCAGAAGAGTGAGTGAAGGGCTGGTTCAGAGCAGAGCACTCTGAAGCACAAGGGGGGCTGGCTGGGTGCACTGGACCTGGGCAGGCACCCACCTCCCCTTCTCCTTTCTGTACCATGGCAAGGAAAGGGGCGCAAACTAGGGAAAACCCAAGCTGCTGCCATGCTGTTCTTCCCACTTCCCTGCCCTCTGTTTGTCTGTCTGCAAACGCAGCAGTGAGCCTGTGAGCATGGAAGGCAAAACCTGCTTCTCTAACCCTGCTTGGGTCACTTGGTGCTAAACCCTGTGGCAGAGCTTCTTCAGCCCCAGCAATGTTAATCAGTTCAATGGCTGACCTTTGAGAGGAAGTGGGAAGTGCGGCAGTGCCAGAAGAGGGCTGGAGGGCAAAGTGAAGTGCAGTGCCCTTTCATCCCTTTGCTTTTGTTGGGAAGGGGCCAGTGCTGCCTCTCTGCCTGTCCCGCAAGAGCAGCTCTGCCAGCACAAGGCAGAAGCTGCTCTGCTTGAGGAGGAGCAGACAGGGAGATGCCAGGCCATGCCTGTACCCAGTACCTCAGGTCACAGCCCAACCCACTGCTGAGCCCCTCTGGAGGATATGAGGGGCTTTGATCACAGTTTTTTTCTGGCCAGGCTTGGGGAAATCAGAGCCTTGTGATGAAGAAGGAACGAGCTGTTATCTGTAAGTGCAGACAGAGTTGCTGGTGGTGTGTGTCTGCCTGCGGGTGCTTCCCTGCATGGGGTGTTAGCATACCTGGCTATGCCCAGGGATGTCCCCTCTGGGGACAAACAGCCTAGACAGTGACAGAATGTGGGAGCCTGAAGCTCTGGGGTTGGGGAAGAGGCAAGCAGTTTGCTTGATTTTAATCACCTGGTTTTTTTCCAACCTGCTTACCCACTGTCAGGGGCTGAGCACTGGAAAGCGAAGGCTGTGTGTCCTCTGCCTGGCCTTACAAATGGGCATCACCACTCCATTTTTCCAGAAAATGGGTCATGGGCAAATGAACAGGAGCAAAGCAATGAACTTGTCATGTGTACATCATCTGGAGATGTTGAGGGTCACTCCTTTCTCCAGGTGTTGCTTGTCACCACCAGCATGTCCAGGCAGGAGATACTTGGAGAGGAGTTGGCAGCGGTGAAGCCACATGCCCCATTGCATTTTGGGGCTTAATTCCAACTCCTCTGCTCCCAAGCTGGGTGGTTTTCTTTTCTTTGAAATGCAGGTTTTCCATGGGAACAGCTGTCATTGCTGTTTGTGGCAGTGAAGGCATGTTGGGAAGTGCCCAAGGAGAAGCCTATCCCATGGGCAGAAGGAATACTCACTGCCCACTCCATCCTGGTGCCTCTTCCCTGGGGATTGGCACCACAGAAGCTGCACCTGCTGGGGTTGTTTCCTCCACAGTGACAGAAGCCATTGCCAGCACAGGCGAACCTGCTGTGATCAGGTACTTGGCATTTGTCCAGAGGGCTGCGCTCATTAAAATTAAGGGCCTGTTTCAGTGCAGTGAATCCCCTTCTAATTATGCCCCAGCTATTTCATGTGGCTCATTACAGGTGTTTCAAGCAGCGCTGGGCTGGGTGGGCCCGGGTGGCAGTGCCTGCATTCCTGGGGAGGACCAAACCTCTGGTGGTCATTGGATGGATGCAGCATGGGAGGGGGTACCTGAGGGCCACAGCACTGGGCTTTGGGCCTGGCCCTGAGGTGCTTAACCTGAGTTGTCCCACTGGCCTTTCTCAGCCCAGCACCATCTGCACTGGGACATGAGGCAAGGCACAGGCAGGAGGAGATGCTGGGTTCACCTCATCTGCCCGTCCTATTTGGAGAGGTGGGACTACAAACACTTATCACCTCCAGAGGGCACCTGGAAGTTGTCAAATTAAAGAACGGAGGCAGTAAGAGCAGCAGGGAAAAATTGTTATTGTATCTGCTTGGTCAGCACTAAAGGGCTCCTGGGGCCTCTCCTGAGGCCACTTTGCTGGCATAGAACCCAGGATGGGCTATGCATGAAGCTCAGCCTTTCCTCTGGTCATGCTTCACTCTTGTGCATGGTGCTGAAGGAGCTGGAGGACATGCTGTGGAAGGACCTTGTGGGCTCACCACGAATTCTGCTCTCCTTCTTGCTCAGGTCCCCTGACATATCTTCACTGGGGAGCAGGAGGCAACATGAGCTCCCAATCATGGCCTTGGTGTGGAAGAAAGTGGCTGCATG
The DNA here is from genome assembly GCA_013396735.1 of Grallaria varia. NCBI lineage: Eukaryota > Metazoa > Chordata > Aves > Passeriformes > Formicariidae > Grallaria > Grallaria varia. The sequence goes on along the minus strand of VWZG01010105.1, from coordinate 140,878 downwards.
ATGGGGCATCCTGGAGGGGCAGATGGGTCAGAATTTTGTGGTAGGGACAGCCTTGTCCTGAAGCAGATGGTCCTCTTACTTGGTGATGAAAAGATGTGGAGGATGTAGCTATTTCTTTGCTTTTCCCTTTAGCACCCAGTGCTTTAGCACTCAATGCTTTTCTCACAGGGCATGGTGCAAGCTGTGAGATGGGTGCCCTGTGTCCCAGCTGCATCCAGTTAACCCAAACATCTTCAACCCTCACTGGTTTAGAGGGAAACCTGTGTGCCTGGTGCTGGCAGCCTCCACCATGAGGTCAGCTTCTGTTTCCTGCTTTGTACCCTCTCTCTGTGCTGCAGGGTAGCTGGGGCAGATGGGGAAAGGTCTGGAAAAGGCAGGAGCTGGAGGAGCACCTCTGCCAGGGAAAGCCCCAGGCCTTGTAGGATCCCCTTCACCCCCCACCCATTCTCTGCCTCCCTCCTTTCAGTTTCATTCTGCACTCTTCTTCCATGGCACCCAAAGGAGTCCTGCTGGAAGTCTCACTGTGGCCAAGGGAGCATAGATGCTCACCTGCCTATGACTTCTCATGCTGACTCTCACAGATCCCAGCATGTGGGTGCAGGGCTGGTTCCCACCACCTCCATGTCCCTCCTGGGTGGTGGCTCCCTCACCCCTCTTCTCCCCCAGTCCTTTTAGGCATCTCCAGACCTACTTGTGCCTCTTTATTAGGGAACGTTTGTACATTTATAAAACAGTGACGCACATCTCTCACGTTCACCAGCACGAGGGCGCTCGTGCCAGCCCTCCCGCCAGGGTGCCCATGCCCATCCCGCTTGGGATTTCACTGCTCTGGCTGGCAGGGAGGGAGCCACATCCTGCACCTCCTGCTTGCTGCAGGAGACCTTGGTGTAAGGCTGGTTGGCATGGCCGTGGCACGTCCCTGGGCTAATGTGTGGCAACCCTCCAGGGACACTCCTGCTTGCATGTTGGTGACCCCATGGGGAGCTGGCATAGGGTGCTCTGCAGGGGCTCCCTGGGGAGCACCAGAGTGCCTGCTCTGCTGGGAGGCTTGCTGTGTGTCCCCCCATGCAGGAGGACATGGTACACCTTACAATTAGGTGCTTGCACCGACAGGGAACATGTTTAGACATGGGTGCATATTTCTGGGGGTCGTTGGGCCACGCATACCCAGAGCCAGGGCTGCTGGACATATCACCAGGCTGGTGCTCTGGTTCCTGCCCTGCATCTCCCATGTGTGGGGCCTTGAGGACTTCAAGGATGATGGCTCCTCCTGTATCTATGGCTTTGGGCACAGCGCAGCATGGCCATGTTCCATCTGTGGGCACCAGGGATGGGGACCAAACCAGCAGAGCCAGGAGCTGCCTGGCTCAACTCCAACCTTCCCCAGAGGTCCCAAATTCCTGCCCTGGGATCCCCCTCTGCCAAGTGTGTGTGTTGAGGGGGGCTTTGCCAGCTTGCCCCCCCTCCTGAGATATTTTGGGGCAGTTTGCCCTGCGCTGGTGTCTGCTACAGTGGAGGGGGTGGAGGCAGTGTCCAACAGGACAGGGGCAGTGCTGCGGGTTCTGACATGGGTCCTGCCAAGGGTCCCGCCATGGGTCCCGCCATCTCAGGGCAGGCAGGAGGACTGTGAGTGCCACTTCTGGCCAAGGGTCCGGCCAGCAGGTCGGACTGTGGCTGTCTGGGCAGTGCTGGGCACAGAGCACCCTCCTAACCACGTACAATCTGGGGGAGGCACAGCAGGTGCTCAGCACCCGGGGGTGGGGACATGGCAAAGGGGGACGTGCACGGTGCAAAAGAGCAACGACAGGCAGGGGAGCGAGGGCAGGCCCCGCCGTGCTGCCTGGGCTGTGCCGGGCAGCTGCACCAAGGGATGAGCCACTTTGGGCAATACCTGGGCAAGGAGAGGATGGGTTCACAATGACTTTGGGCAGGAGACAGGGGAGGCAGTAGGTTTGCAGTGCCAAAATGACTAGGGGCTACTTGGGGCCAACACTGGAGTGGCACAGGGAGTCACAGTGCAGGGGTCTGGCTGGGAACAGTGATGTGGGGCCCGCAGCCCTGGCAGGCTCAGAAGGTTGGGGAAGGGCAGGCAGATGTTTGGGAGGGTGTCACAGTGGTGGTGGTGCCAGGGGTCAGGGTGGTGCCATGCAGATGTGGCTGCAGTTGGGGTGTCCCTGGACTGGCCGTGGGGGCCGTGCTGCTCAGAGAGCTGCCCTGCAATGCTGCCCTGCCCTGCAGCAGGAAGGCAGGGAGGTGGTCCCTGGACAGGGGGGAAGCTGTTCCAGGCACATCTCTCTCCTGGAGTGAACCATGCAGGGCAGAGACCACCACCCAGAAGGGGTCAGCAGAGGAGGGCTTGGAGGGGCTCGCAGGAATCTCAGCTTACCTCTTCATGCTCTGTAGTGCCAGGGCTCCTCTGGCCCGCACCTGCTGCTCCCCTAAGCCCCGCTGGCATGCCCATCCCCCTCCACGCCATGTGCTTGAGACTGGGCTGAGCCCACGTGCTAGAGGCAAGCAGAGGGGACAGGCAAAAGGACCGGGGGGCTGCTCCGGTGCCAGTGCCAAGGCAGATCCAGTGGCATCACTGAGGGCGAATGGTGTGGCCAGTCTTGGCAGTGGGGTGGGATAGATGGGGGCCTGCGCCCACCACACCCAGCGCCGCAATCCCTCTCCATGAGAACGGTGGGGAGAGGGGTGGCAGGAGGCTGCCCCCAAGTCCCGATCTTGCCTAGCAGGCGAAGTCCTCGAAGACACCCTGAGGAGGGTAGTGGTGGCGGTGGTGGTGGTTGGGCAGGATGCCCGCATTGTAGGTGCCCTCCACGTGCCGGCCCAGCGTCTCACAGGGGCTCTGCAGGGATGGCAGTCAGTGGGGTGAGCACAGACTCCATGCACCCTCCTTATCACCCATTCCCCTCACCCAGCATAGCCTTTCCAGAGGACTCCCCCCAGGGTTACCCAGCATCCTGCCTCCTTGGGACTGCCTTGACTCTGCAGTCAGAGGGCACCAGACAGAGCTACTCTGTCCCTTGATTTTCGGACAATGTCCCTTTCCCCTGGGGTGGGGGTGGACACTGTCCAGGCCCTGCCCTTGCAGCCTTCAGGCAGCCCACCCCTGTGGGGGTACCTGGTCTTTCATTTCCTCCAGTCCCAGTGTGGCGATGCTGCCCGAGGGCTTCTTCAGGGGCGGCTTGGAGCGGCGCAGAACCCGGCTCACCCTGTCTCGGATCACCTGGGTGCAGATGGGGGGGTCAGACCCAGATCCACATGCAGGTGGCACCCCGTGTGGGGGCACCCCAGTCTACATGGAACAGCTGCCCACTTCCCTGCCCACCCAGGAACAGTGGAGATAGCACCTCTGCCCACCACCCTCCCTATCCTCAGGTCATTGAAGAATGCTGGGGAACCTGTTCTCCTCCCCCTGTCCTACTCTGCGTGTTCCTCAATTTGGGGGCTATAATAGCCCTCTAGGGTGGCCACACATGGTATGCCCTCCCCAGGGAGCCCATCTTCCCCTCCCGCTGCTTAGACATATCCCTATAGGCTCAGCACACCTCATAGATGTAGTCCAGGATCTCCAGGATGGTGAGGATGCTGGCACCGATGAACAGGCCCATCTGCCCCCCGATGTCCCCTGGTGGGGAGGAGGAGGAGATGGTCACCAGGAGATGCTGCACAGCCCACCGTGAACCTGGCGTGGGCCAGCAGGGCTGCAGGCAGTGCCAGGGCTGCCAGATGGAGGGGGACAGTGCAGTCACGGGGGCAGGGGCAGGAGGACAGAGGGAGTGGGGGGACATGCGGGATAGGGAAGAGCCAGCAGCATTCCACCCCTCATCCAGTCTGTGGCTGGCTGGCTGCTGCTCTGTGTGGTCCCTCCCCCACCAGACCCATGTCTTCCCAGGGCTGGGACCACGCCTCAGGGCCCCACAGAAAGGTGAGGGGAGTCACCGAGAAGCCCAGCAAGGTCATAGGCTTTCTTCTGCTCAATGGCTTCATAGTTGAGCGCTTCAAAGAAGATGTCCAGCACCAGGAAGTTCTCTCTGTGGGGACACCATCGTGCTCAGCAAGGAGAGCTGGTCACCGACCTTCCCACCCCCACTGCCCGCAACCCACCCCGTCCCCCAGCTCTCCATCTCCCAGGTGCACCCAGGGCCCTCGTGAGTTATTCAGGCAGGTGCAGTGGGGACATGACCAGGGCATGTTCCAGGCTAGGAGGGACCACGGAGTGGGGAGTTGCTGGCAGCAGGGCTAGGAGGACACAGACGGGTTGGGGAGGTGCTCTAATGGCGATACCCCTGGGCAGAAGATGCTGCAAGGACCATGTATGCCAGGACCCACTCCCCACATACTGCCAAGAGCGGGGTGGAGGTTCCCCAGGTCCCCACCCCCCTGCCCACCCCCTTGAACACCCTAGTGCTGGCAGCTCACCGGATGTAGGTCTCATTCTTGTTGTACTTGCGGGCGAGGTAGCGTGCCGAGCCCTTGTTGGGGATGCGGACCATGGAGATCTCCTTGCCATAGCGTGTCAAGTTGCACGGTGTGGGGCAGCTGCAGCGCTCCTGGCTGTCCTCCACTGCTGTGTCTGGGGGCAAGCACCCATTGGCACGGCTGCAACCCCCAGGCCCCTCCCTTGGGGCTCTCAGCTGGCCCCCAAGTGTCTGCCCACCATCGCACCTACCCAGTGTGTGGTCAGCACACTCGATGTACACATTAGGAGAGCAGATGGACTCGTTGCCTGTGGAGAAGCAGCTGGTCGGGAGGGTGGAAGTCTGGCCATATTCTGCCCCTCCCCCTCGACTCACTGCCCTAAAGATAGCTGGGCAGAATGTGAAGGACATGGAGATAAGTGGCCCTTGGGTGCAGGTTGGCTGGAGCAGGGGTGGCCCCTAGGTACAAGGTAAACAGGGAAGGGGCTGACCTGTGGTGTAAGGAGCGTAGGACAGGGGCTGGCCCACTGTGTGGAGAGGATGGGATGGTCCCTGGATGAAGGGGCATGGTGGAGGGGGATCCTTTAGTGCGGAAGGTTGGACAGCAGGGTGGTCCTTGGGTGCAGAGGGATGAGGAACTGGGGAACCTTGGGTGCAGAGTGATGGGGCAGGAGTGACCTTTGGGTGCAGGCTGCAGGGATTTGGGGCAAACCTGGGCAGGGCTGTTGGGGCCCTGGGGTGCCCCCGACACCATCATGCACACCCCTCACCTGGCATGTGGACCATGCGGCAGTGGCAGGTCTGCACCACAGCCTCCTTCTCACACTGGAGGCGGCAGGCAGCGATGCTGTAGGTGTCATAGCCGGGCAGCATCTGCTCCCCCTGCATGCTGGCCCGGCAGTTGCCCCATGGCTGTGGCAGGTAGGTGAGCTGTCAGGGTGAGAAGGGCATCGCTGCAGGGCTGTGCTGGGCTGGGTGCCCACAGGCACCTCCCTGGGGACTGTGGGGCAGGTTTCCTTACACGCTGCTCCTGGCAGGACACGAAGGTCTGGAAGCCAGGTGAGACACCAAAGCCCAACTGATGGATATAGGGTGGCTCGTCCTGGCTGTGGATCTGGACTCGAATGCCAGCTTCAAAGGACGTCTCGTCTATGGGAGAAGGACATGGGTGCTGCATGTCTGCACTGACCCAGCACCTGTACCTTTCTGGTGCCGTGCTTGACCCATAGTCCCCAAGCAGGGTGCCCTGCTTGCCCAGGAACTGTCCCTCCTAGCACCCCTCACCTTTGCCCTGCCCGAGCCATAGCCCCACTCACTGGTCTCTCTCCAGATGGGCAGGTACTCTTCCTGCTGGATGTCCAGCATGATCTCCAGCCCGTTGCCCATGCCACCTTGGCGGGTCACACGTGGATTCCTACGGTCCCCATTGAAGGTGTAGCACTTACCATAGCGTGTGTAGACCTGAGGATGGAGAAAGAGCAGGTAAAGGAGCAGACAGGGATCTGGCAGGATTACTGCAAGCAGGATGAGGTCCAGATACCCCTTTCCAATTCCACGGAGGTGCTAGAAGGGAGGTACTATCTTACATGGCCCTTGGAAGGGCTCATCTCAGCCTCACTCCGCAAGCTGCCACCCCTCCACCCTTGCTGAGGTGGGGGTGAAGCATTACTCCCAGCACCCATAAGGCAGCCCAGCTGTCCTGCTCCTGCCGGGAGGGGACTCACGGGGGCGAAGTGCTGGGGGCCACAGCGCTCTCCCTGAAAGCGACATTCCACCAGCATGTCCTCGATCTGGTGGCCCAGGCGGTGAAAGAAGCTCTGCATGGTGCGCTCGGAGCGGCGGGGTGGCAAGAAGCGTGAGTAGTTGGCCAGGCGCATCAGCCATGCACGCTGGTCCTCCCTCAGCACAGTCAGCATCTCAGGCACTAGAGAGCGGTTCTCCTGGGACAGCCCCAGCCACTGTCCCACCGAGTAGAGGTCAGGCTTGGTGAGGTGCAGGAAGCGTGCCCGGTTGGGGTTGCAGAGGGTGACAGCTGGGAAGCGGAGCTGGGGGGCCCAGGTGAGGCGTGCCCGGGTGTGCACAGGGCGCGAGAACAGGTGGTGCAGGCGGTCGGCAGCGCCGGTGGCCAGCAGCCCGGCGGAGGCCAGGAAGGCCAGGCTCCAGAGCAGGCGGCGCAGGCGGGACTGTGGCCGGGTGCACATGTAGTGCAGCCCAGGGATCCGGGTGGCTCGCAGGATGCCAACAGCAAGCTGGGCAGCGCTGCTGTCCTGAGATGGTGTCAGAACTTCCCCATCCTGGCAGCAGGCAAGGGACAGCGGCATGGCTGCAGGCAGAGTGGCTCCTCTGGAAAGTGGGGTGCAGGCTGCCCCTGAGGCTGCCCAGGCTGTCCCTGGTCCCCTCCAGGTTGCTCACACTCTCGGGAGGCTCTTGCTCTGCACCTTTCTGGAGACAAAAGTGGCAGGCGCCTTCCTGAGCTGCTCCAGTGACAGGTGAAGGGAGGGAGAGAAGGGGGCTGCTACAAACACGCCTTCCCCCAGCCTCCATTTGGGAATGGAAAATTCCTCCTCGAGCCAAGCTGGGACACCTTACCCCAGGCAGGTTGAACTGGCAGCCCCAGTGTTCCAGCATGGTGTGCACCTGTGTCTCGATAGTGATGACCTGTCCCAGCCACACTGTGTGAACCCTGTGCTTAGGGATGATGCACCTCAGCTCGTCCCCATTGTCCCTGGCCATGAATGGCACTGCAGTCCCCATAAAACCCTGCCTGGATCCCCATAGTTCCCAACTGCGGCTGCTCTGGGGCAGCACCCCACAGAAGCAGGATCATGCCAGGCCTGGAGGCCATCACCTGCTGCCAGCACTGTTCAGGATCATGTCTACCTTGGGCTCCAAGGCTGTACCCCAGTATCCTTGGCCCTGGAGCCGGGGACCTCAGTGTATCTGGTCCCTGTGGGGTGGGAGAAGCAGTACCATGGGTCAGGAAGAGTGGAACGATGGAGTGGGCGGCTGCGTGGGAGCCCACCTGAGCCTGGCGGGCGCTTTGAAGTGACAGCAAGGCTGTGATCAGAGCGCAGCAGTAGCGGGGCGGGGTGTAGGGGGTGGGGTGTCTGCATCCGGCTGTCAGCGTGGCTGGCAGTGCCCCGACAGCCCGTCAGGTGCCTTCAAAGCTCGGCACCGCCGTCCCTGCAGCTTCTCATCTCCCGCTGCTGCTGCTTGCAGGCACCCGCCCTCGGCATCCGCCCCACGTGGGCTGCCATCGAGGGGGTTCCCGCAGTCTCCATAGCCCCAGGACAAGTCAGGGCTGCTGTGCCCCTTGAAGGGCAGCATGCCTGAGCTCCATTGCGCCTGGACAGGAGGAGGGCAGTTGAAGGCAGGAGGGACTGGAACAAGGGGAGCTCCAAATCACCTTAGCAGTGACTCACAGCATCATCCGTGGCTCTGGCCTTGACGCCTGAGTAAGGTGCAACTTTAGCAACGATGGGCACCCAGCCAGGATCCCATCTGGCAGCTTGGTTACAGGTACAGGAGGAAGCTAAGTAGGTCGGGAACAGACATCGAGGGAAACAAGTGGATGCAGCGGGCATCACCCAGGGGTGGCAGGGCAGCGCACTCCCCTTCATCGCACGCCCTGCCCCGCTGCAGGGAGGAGGCCAGCCCAGAGGCACCCAGGGTTCCAGCACTGGCCCTCGCTAGCACCCGGCCCCACATCCCGCGCTGGCAGCGCCGGGCGGCGTGTGCGCGGCGGGCGCTCTCCGGCAGGGAGCAGCAGCGCCCCGCGCTCGGGCCGCACAGGGCGCCCATCGCCGCCCTCCCCGGTCCCCCTCCGCCCGCCCGACCCGATCCCCCATCCCCAGGGCAGCCTCCGAGCCGGACCGGGCCGCTGAGCTCTTTGGCTCCTGCCATAGCCCCGCCACCGAATTCAGCGCTGGCACCAGCCCCGCCGCGGGCTCCCTGCTCCCTGCATCCTCGGGGCACCGCGGGTCACCCCACCGTAGACGCCCTGAGCTGTCCCTTTCAGCCCCTGTGTCCCCGCAGCACCCCCGGGACACGGCTCAGCCCCTCTCCGCAGGGCGGCTGGAGCCGGCTCGGCTCCTTTCTGAGATTTATCACGGCTGCGAGTGCCGGCGGCTGCCAGCCTGATACCATCAGCCCCGGCACACTAGGGCAGCTTCTATATTAGTTTTCTTTAAACGGAGGATGAACTCCCCAGGCTGGAGAAAATGTCATTTCTCTGAACGCTTCCATCTCCTGTCGGTTCAGACATCTCTGGGCGGCATCGCAATCACCCTGGAGCGCGGTGAGGGATGGGGATGGGATGCAGAGTCGGGCACATGGGGACAGATAGCTCAGGGCCGGGGACCAGCGTTCAGCAGGGCTGGAGGAGAAGGTCCAGCTGTGGTGGTGGCTTTGTCCCCTGTCTCCTGCAGCCCCAGGCAGGTGGGCATGGCTGTGGGAGAGCATGAGTGGGTGGCAGGGGTGCCTGTGGCGTCCAGCTGAGTTACTCACTTGTCGGCTGCTGGGGTGCCGAGGCCAGCTGTGAAATCACACTGGCGAGAGCACAGCACAGTCCTGAAGGGCTTTGCCTTTCCTGCATGACAAATCCAATTAGATAACAGCAAGTGCATGAGGAGGAGGAGGAGGAGGAAGGGCAAAGGAGAGCCTGCCTGCACCAGGAATATGATTTTCTCCCTGAAGCTGACCCAGAAAAGCACCTTGCAGGGCTGTAGCACACATGTCCACCCAAGAACAGCAACTAGAGCATGGGCTACCTGGCACCCTGCTCTGCTTGCTGGGCACCCATGAATGTTGCAAATCTGGGGGCAGGGTGGCGGCATTCCTGCATGTCTTGCCGGTCTCCTCACTCAGCCACTGCATGCCGGCATCCCCACACCACGCTCACACGCAGGGGAGACCCTGTTAGGGAGGTAATTTCTTGACACGATTCCTCATTTCCCTCTCTCTGCCTGGAAGACACGCTGACCTTGACAGAAATAGCTGCCTGCACCTTGGCCGGCAGATCCCAGTCAGAGATTGGTGGGGGCCCTGCCATCTTCCTCCCCACTCCACACAGTTCTGGGGCCACCCAAGCCCCCATCATGCCTCTGATACTTGCCTCCATGCCCCCTGCTGTGGGGACCCCCCAGCTGACCCCCAGCATCCTCACCATGGCTCAGACCAGCCCACCCATGGGCACTGGTGGCAGGAGGACCAACATCATACCTTCCCAGTCCCCCATCCCCAGTGCTGCCAGGCCATTGTGCCAGCCTCAGGCTGATCCCAGCTCACGCAGGTATTTCCGCGGCTTACACGGCTCCCCATGGTATTTAGCCTCTGGAAGACGACGTTAAACATTGCAAGCAGCGACAAATCCTGATTGCTCCAAGGAGACAAGAGGCCCCACTAAGCTTCCAGCCAAACGTTTTCATGCGAGGGAAACGAGCTGCGACATGTGTGGTGCCGGCGGGTCCGGCTCCTGCACGCCTGGGGCACCCAGCCCTGCTCCCACATCCCCACTGGGACATCCAGCTCTGCTCCCACATACCTGCTGGGACATCCAGCCCTGCTCCCACATCCCCACTGGGACATGTATTTGACAGGCAAGCCCTGGGCATGGGCACACTGTGCATGACTGATCACCCCAGCACAGAAACAACCCTGAGAACAGTCATCTCTGGGGAAATATGGGGGTGGGTCAGGGATGGGAAGACATCAGAATACTGCCCACCTTGGACTTGGTGGGGATGCCAGCACAGGGGTAACCTTGAGGGTGATCTCCACGTACTCCAGAGAGCAAATTAGCATGGGCATGGCTGTGGCATAAAGGAAAGCAGATTTCAAGACTGGAAATTCCGCTTCCTGAGCCAGTGCAGGCATCTGAAGGCACAGGGATGCTCCGGAACAGGGGACATGGCACAGGAGCTGGGGCCAAACTGGGATGACACTGGTAGAGACGGGGCAACAGCACACCCATGTACACTGCCCCTGCTCTGCTTCTGTCCCACACTGTGGCCACTCCAGCTCCAAAGCCCAGCTCTGCTGGAGCCCCTCCCCACACCACTGGCCCCATCGTGGCAGCCCACCCCATTCCCAACAGCCTGCTTCCCCCTCACAGCACAGCCAGGCCCCGCCTGGGTGCCCCGGGAGGGAAGCCGCAGCGCTGACGCCAGCATTACAACTGCCCGGGATATGAGATCCGCTTGGATTCAGCAATTTCAACTCATTTCAAGCCCGATTCTGCAGCAATTTTCTGAGCCAGTGGGATGTTTTTGCCACTGCAAACGTCCCTTCTCACACACGGTCGCACCATTTCCCTTCCCTGCTCCCAGAAGAGGTTGGGGAACGGTGCCAATTTGGCTCGACCCCAGCTCCAGCAGTAACACTCCCACACTAGCAGCCCTCCAGTGCAGCCTCCTGCCCCATGCAGAGATTTTGGGATGGTTCCTGTGAGTTGCAGTCCTGCTTATTTGGGCTGGAGCTGCTGTCTCTATGGGGCACCAGGTTTTGCATCCTCAGCCCCAACAGAGCATGGCACCTTTGACCCTGAGCAGCACCCACCAGTGCTGGTCTGGACTCCTTGCTTCCCCGTCCTTTGAAGGGCCAAGATCTGGAGCATCCTCCATGACTCCTTGACCTGCCTCCAAAGGAGGCAGGAGAGCAGCATGGGACAAGGGGGCCAGAGGATGCTGTGAGCATATTCCAGAGGGGCCAAGACCCCTCCTGCCACCACAGCTGTGCCTCTCTCTGTGCTACAGGACAGCCCACGCCACCTGAGTCCCCTTGGCTAGGCCTGAACCAAGCAGAGGAGACGTGGGTGTGGGGGGCTGGCAGAGTCCCTCTCATGCCAAGTAGGCTCGCTGCTGGAATACCAATTGCTCAGCTGTGCCACAGGCTGTGCTGCTGGCGAGGCAGAGCAGTGGGAGACACCTGGGTCCCAACACTGTGCAGGGCAAGCAGGTCACCATCAGGCTGCTGTATCAGGGCCAGTGTGTAGACCATCTCTCCAGGAATGGGCAGGATCTAGAGCAGGGCTTCCTGCTCCTGTCAGGTCAGGAACATAGGCATGCAATGCAAGGCGGAAGGATGCACTGTGTACATGGACAAAGACACCTTCCCAGCACATCTTCCCCGGTGCTGCCAGTGACTAGTAAAGCAGGGGGGCATTGGCACCATTCAGCTTTCAGGATCAGCATCTGTGACAGCATGCACAAACTCGTGTGCCAGGGAAGGACCTCTCCCTGCAAGCCGATGCTCTGGGAGTCCTGCACTGGCCAAGCCAAGAGCTGGAGGGAGCTGTGCTGCCAGTGCCACATGGAACCAGGATGGCTGTGATGCAGAGGCAAGTGGCTGGGGATCCCAGGTCCTCCCTTCTCGACCCCACTGCACAGGCATGGCAGCACACAGCTGCCTCCAGTAGCAGAGCAAGTGACATTGCATAGTTGTGCTTTCTACTCCTGCTGCTCCTGGGGGGAATTTGTCCCAGAATCTCACTCATTTCCAACCTAAATTTATTCATGGCCAGTTTGCACCATTTGTTGTCATGCCAGCATTGTCTCTTAGCTTAAATAGCTCTCTTCCCTCCCTTGTGTTTACTCCCTTGATGTATTTATAAACAGCAATCCCATCCCTTCGAAGCCTCCAGCCTGCACGTGCCAATCGCTTCTGGTTTCCTCTCCTGATCCAGGCTCTGCCTGCCCATGCAGCCCAGCTGTCCAGCACAGCATCTGTGCCAGCATCCCAGCCCTGGCTGCCCAGGGCTCACACACTGCTCTCCCCCTCCATCTCACAGCAGCCGTGGGGCAGCATCCCACCTCGGCTGGGACCACTGCCCCAGCCAGGGCTAACCTGCTGCCTGAAGACCTCTCAGCAGCTTGTGCTTTGATACAGTTTGTTTGCATGTTAAAGAGACCACCAAAAGGGATGCCTGGGCAGGTGAAGAAGTCAACACCAAGGGAATTGTAGAAGATGAAGTGCCAGTGGCGAAGGTGTGCTGCACTGCAGGGCCAGGGTGCAGAGGGATGGTGGGTCAGGATCTGGGGAAGTCCATCGTGTTGGCAGCCAGCAAACCTCTCGGAGATGCTGACCATGCTGACTACCTACCCTGAGCTCTCCCTTAGTACGTGAGTGGGGTGCTGGAGCTGCAAGTTTCTGCCCCATTGACCACACAGAATCCTCATGAGAAAAATGCACCAAAGCTGCACCACAACACATGCCAGAACAAGCTTGCTGAGCTGCTAACACACTCCCTAGCTTGGGTTTGGACTGTGCTGAGCAGCAATCCTGCCATTACTCTGTGCATCCCCCAGCACTCTCCTGTCAGCTTCCCACCCTCAGACATCCCCGTGCTGGGCACGCCGCTGCCGGGCACGCAGCACAGCATGCCACAGATAAGTGCTGGGATGGGCTGCAGCTCAGCCTTGCTGCTTCAAACCCAACAAAACACTCGCATACACAGAGAGAAATAATGATGAGTTTGGGTAGCGGGCTCCCCTTGGCTGCCATAGGAAAACCAGCACCATACGTGGTGTTGTGCAGGGACAGCTGGCTCGTGCCTCTTGTCCCCAGGACCAGGCAAGGATCCACAGCCCTGTGGTTTCACACACAGATGTAGCACTGAGCCCACACATTCTGCAGGCTGGAGGAAGCAGGGAACATCAAGGATACCCGAAAGTGGGGTATGCTGTGTCTCCGGGGCTCCTTTGTGGAGTTTAGGCAGCCTCTGCTCTCTGGCAGTTGTCACCCCGCAGGGACACCGGTACATCAGTGCCTCTGCGTGATGCTGATTGGGACCTGGTGGCTTTTGGCAGCAGATTCTGGGCGCCCTCGGCCCTGCCTTGCTCCCCTTTGCACGTGGGGCGCTGCGGGGAGGTAACCCCTCATCCTCCCAGCCCCGCAGTGCTCCGCGGGCAGCGCATCCCTCGGGGACCGCTTCTCTTTGAACGCAGTCGTAGAGGGAGCGCTGCCGGCCGTTCCCAAAGGGTTAACAAGCAATTTCCTTTGCTGACAGCTCCGAGACCGTTCACTATCGACTGCGGGAGAATAAGAGGGGAGAAGCAGCGAGATAAAAAGGCAGCAGAGCTGGCACCGCCTGCTTAATCCCAGCGTTTAATCTGCTGGGGCAGCACAGGCAGCCTTATCTCGCCGTCCTTCTGCTGCTCCATCTCATTACTGCTCCCACGGCTGCCGGGAGATGGGGGAGCTGAGCCGAGGAGCGGAGCCCGGGGCAGGGATGCCGCTTGCCGCCCCGCTCAGCAGCCCCCGCGCCTGGCACCACGGCATCCCTCGCTGCCCGGCCAGAGCGGGGACACACGCACAGCGATGGGCACACAGGCTGCACCCACGGGGCGTGCCACACAGCCTCGGGGTCACACTGACGGTGTCACAGGCACACGTCTGCCCATCACTGAACTCCGGCGGTGCAGCCTGCGCGATGCCCAAGCCCCCATGGGCTGTTGAAGGACGCAAGGCTCCGTGGGACGGTGCGTGTAGGACACAGTAGGACCAGGACAGCAGGCAGAGCAACGTCATCTCATCCTGCATGTCCCCCTCCCTCCATCCTCACCTATCCAGATGCTCCCCTGCCGAATGCCATACCAGCTCTGCTGTGTCTCCTTCTCCCACCAGGCACACCATAGCCATTGTCACAAGGACACGCCAGTCTGGACCTGGCAGATATTGCAGCCTCAGGACAGGGTTAGGCAGGATGGGAGAGAGGCTCATCTCCCAGGAGCCGGCACACAGTCCCTCCAGCCGTGGCACGTATCTGTAAATCCACAGCACTGACACAGTGCAGATGAAGCCTCGTACTTGCTGGGTTGTCACAGGGGTTATCCTCCTGCCTACGGATGGGTTTCCACTGATAAGATTTATTGTCACCCTGGCTGAGGGGCTGCCAGCACCTCACTGCCTGCTCCTCTTGCAAGGTTGTGCTGCCTGCCTTGGGGGCGTTGTGAGAGACATGAGGAGCACGTCAGTGGTTCTGGCAGAGCAGGTCCCCACATGAAAGGACAGCCAGGCATGACCCTCTGCTCCCCACTGCCTGGGCCGATGAGTCCCCTGCCCACCTGTTGCAAGGTACCCCACACAGCCTCTCACCATTTCAGCAGGATGTGGGGAGGTACTGGTCCCTGAGCTGGACCATGCTGAGCAGAGCACACATCTGGGCTGCCACAGATTTGCTGACTGTGCTGGCAGCGCAGCTCCTGTCACAGCTCGGTGGCTTTGAGACTCTTCTGCATGTTGTGGGGTGACTGAAACTTGCGGGGCTGCTGAGGCATCTGTGTGTGAAGCCACCACAGGCAGGGTGGTCTGGGCAGGGAGTTGGGGGCAGTCCCCACCCTGCAGCCTGAACTGAGCATCATGCAGGAGCTGGCAGGATGGCTATGGGATGCACCCCCGGTCCCAGGGTGACATGGGATGAGCAGAAATACCCCCCAAAAGGGGAGTTTGGCTCCAAGGAGCCCTGCTATGCCCTGATCCCTTACCCTCTACCTGCTGCCTGTCCCCCCTCCATGCTTCCCACCACTGATTTCCCTGGAGCCAGCAGGGATTGTCCTGAGCCACCTGGTGCAGCCAGGGAGGGGATGAACCAAGCTAAATCCCTGAGCAGCAGGAGGGGTAGCTGCCTGCCAGCATCCCCCCTGTCCTCAAAGTCACCGCATAAGCCCAGCACAGCTCTCCTACCACCCTACTCCATTCAGATTCCAACCCCTTCCTCTTCTCCTCCCCTCCAGTTGCTGAACCCCGACATTGCTGGCGGCTCTGCTCTCTCCGACAACACAAATTTGACTCCAACATGTCAGAACTGAAGGAAACAACATGCAAACAAACAGCCTGAGCCCTGGCTGCACCCACCTCCTCAGGGCCAGCTCAGGAAGCCTGGGGGCTAGTGGGCCAGTCAGGACGATGATGCAACCCGACAGCACATCGGGAGCCCTAGTGAAGTGGGGTGATCACAGCCCAGTGGGAAAGGGCTCGTTAATAGCTGAGCCCTTTTAGTGGAGATTAGGGAGCTGCGCGGCTTTGATCTTTGATTGCCAATTTGCATCTTGAAGGCGCTGGGACCTCATCCAGCCTCAGCACAACCCTTTGTGGTTATCTCGTGGCTAATGGATTTGTTCTTAATGCTGGAGCGTGCAGGCTAAAGGCTGATTAAACCCTCTCTGCGGCGCTAAATCAATGGAACAAACATGATAGGGGCTGGCTTTCCCCAGCCTATGTGCTCCTGGGCAGAGGGGCTGATCAGAGAGCCTCTGTACCCTGGCACTGACAAGGGCCCCTTCCTTGGGGCTGCCGGGCAGGAGAAGAAACACAGGCACTAGTGGGCAGGGACAACCCTGCAGCCCATATCCTTCTACCCATGTATTCCCATCCTCTGCTTGCCATGCAGGAGATGATGGGCTGGGAGGTCTCAGGACACCCAACGTGTCTGCCTCTCCTGGATGCTTGGGCCACACTGCCCTTGTGCTGGCCCTTGGCATCTGCGGGAGCTCCTCAGTTATCCACTCCAACACCTCCCAGCTCCCAGGGTTTTCTGTGGAAGCAGGGATATGTCCTGAAAGGGATGGAATGGGGCAACCTGCTTCTGCAGCTGGAGGACTTCTTTCGCCTCCCAACACTCCTTTGCCTGCCACACAGAGGGGAGCAGAACTGGCAGCTCCCATCTTCTCTGTACAGGTCATCTCCCCTTACTCCTGCTTGGAGCCAGTGCTGCATTCCCAGAACTGCATCCTGCCTGCAGCATTCCATGCATCGCATGCTGTGAGCAGGTGTATCCGAACACATTTTCTATAAAGCCTGTGGTCTCCACTGCATGCCTAGCTTTGGGAAAATGCAGTTCCCACTGTGTCTGCAGGCAGCATGAGCAGAGGGAACAAACTGCACCATGCCCACGCATGCCCCAGAAACAACTGGTCCTCCATCCTACCTGTTGCCTGGGATGTGGACCTGGAGGTGGGAGCTGAGCACCTGAGACAGGTAGAGACTAAAGTTATGGGGAGTAGGAGCTGTGGGGATTAGGAGCTGAGGGGAGGAGGGTTGTGTGGCTGCAAGCTGGAAGGAAACTGGCTGAGAGCATCTTGCAACTTTTGCTTTTTGCAGGGCTCATGGCATTGCCCTGGCTGCTGCCAGGGCAAAGCTACCTATAGATGACAGGAGTCCTGAGCAGGGACCCTGCTCCATGGCCAAGCTGCTGGTGCCAGAGGTTGAGACATGAGCTGACACACAGTGAAGCACAGAGGAGTGCCTTGCTAGGAACCGGACCATGGGAAGAAGGTGCTGGGAGCAGCCCCATGGGCAACAGGCTGTGCCCATGCCAAACTGAACCCTGGTGAGCAGCTGCTTCAGAGGCTGCCGGGCTGCCACACAGCGTGGAGCTGGTGGGATCACACACTGAGATTCCCATTGGCAAACGTCACTATTGAAATATCTCTCTTTTGCCAATATTTGCCAAGCACGGGAGATAAAGTGGCTACAAGACATCAGTGTTGGCATTTCAATCCACCTGACTGGCGGCAGAGGGGCAGCTGGGCAGGCAGGCAGCCCCCTGGGGGTGGTAGGGCCCTGCCAGCTCAGCCCCTTGGGCCCCTGCTCCCACCTCCAGCTCCTGACAGAGCAGCCCCTGTGCCCTGCCTGCAGCAGAGCCAGGAGATCCAGGACCCCTCCATGCTGCTGCCCAGAACCTCTGCCTGCCTGGGATGGATGCTGCTACCATGGGCAGCACTGCCTCTGCCACCTTGCCCTGGGCATCTGCACTGCTCCTCTTCTGCACCCCCACCTCTGCACCATGACAGCCATCTCTACCTGGTCATCATCTCTCCTGAAACTCTCAATGCAGCACCAACCCTGCAGCTCCAGCACTGCCCTATCCACTCCATGTCATTCCAGTGACCCCAGAATCACTGGCCTGCTCTGTCTGCACCACACAGCCCCCTCTCCCCCTTGTTCCAGGCTGCCTGTGCGGTCTCTGCAGCGGTCCCTGAGAGTGTGAGGCAGGACACGATGCTGAGATACAGCTCCTGGAGGAGAAGTCCAGAACATTATCAGCACAGGGAGTTAATTAAGGTCATGTCAGGCGATAAGAAAACAGGATGTCAGAGCAGCAGCAGTACAGGGTGGGTCAGAGTCTGAAAAACTCCCTCTGAAAAGCAACTCCACCAAGATGTGGAGTCAACCAGGTGCTCAGGGACAGAGTAGCTGTCATGGCTGCACACACAAGGATGCACATCCAATGATGGCACCGTACGTGCTGTACTGTGTCCAGTGTAGGATAGGATGGAATGGGGTGGAAAGGTTTAGGGATGAAGGTAGGATAAAACAGGATAGGATGGGGATGGAGACAGGGATGGGATGGAAATAGGAATGGGATGGGGGGGAATGGGATGGGGATGGAATTGCAGGGGATGAGATGGTAAGGGGCTGGGCAGGAGACCTGGCTGTGACACACCATTTCCTGGGCACGGAGAGCCAGCTGAACAGTCCTGGTTATCTCTCCTGTCCTCATGAAGAAGCAATGCACCTCAGTGAGACAAACATTATGCCAACAGGGCAGGAATTGCTGTGAACCTCTGCCCATAATTAGCACATGTAATTGCAGACACTCTCTGATTAGCAGGACCTCAGAGCTGGGCGTGCCTGGCTGCTTGACAGTGCTCACACCGCTTCTGCCTCAGACTGTTCACCTTCCTGCTCAGTGATGGCTTCAGCCCTGGGCTATGGTGCTTGGAGAGTCAGGCTGACCTGGCATGGCACACCATGGTGCAGAGCAGGGTTCTGAGAGCAGGTTGTGGACAGGGAACAGGCATAGGGGACATACTGCCAGTGCAAACACATCTTTCCTGCACCAGCAGACATGGCACCCAGTGCCCTGCCTTGCCAGGCAAGAGCTGAGCTGACAGGACATAATGAATACTTGCATCAATCTCAGCTGGATTTGCATAGTGCCCTCAGTCCCATGCTGCTCGGGAGGGCAGGCTGCTCCATGCCTTTCCCGGGGGCAGCAGCATCAGACGCTGGGCTGGCTCTGCCTACTCTGCAGGGGTCACAGCCCTAGCATGGTCCCCAACTTGCCCCCACATGCCCCCCAGCCCTCCTCGCCCCACTGCAGTGGGGACACCCACAGGCCCGTGCTCTGCCCTGCTCCACCCACTGGAGCATTGAAGACAGATGGAGATGCTTCCCTCTGCTGCAGTCCCTCCCTCCCTCCCTCCTTGGGCAGCAAAGAAATTGCGGAGATGGCAGCTTGGGAGTGAAGGGCACAGCAGGGTTTGGAGGGCAAAGTGATGTGGCTGAGCTGCTAACAGCCCCTGGGAGCTGGGAGGCACAGCAATGCCCACCTCTGCATTCCCAGATGGAG
The DNA here is from genome assembly GCA_013396735.1 of Grallaria varia. Lineage (NCBI taxonomy): Eukaryota > Metazoa > Chordata > Aves > Passeriformes > Formicariidae > Grallaria > Grallaria varia. The sequence continues at coordinate 122,104 of VWZG01010105.1, read as the reverse complement.
TATAAGGCCCATGGGCAGCATACACAGCCGGTGCCTCTCTCCTGGAACACTCAGGTCCCTCTTGCCCCTCTCCCTCTCCCCTGATACAAGTGAACTCCACCATCCCAGCCCTGCAGGGGTCGCCCACGCCGAGCCCTGGCTTCGGAAGAAGAAGAGCCAGGGCAAAAAAGAACCTGCCTTGATGGCAGGAACAACAGGGTGCAGGTAGGGACATAGATGCCACTGCAGCCCTAGCTTTTCTGCCCTGTGGGTGCAGGTGCAGGTGGTGGAGAGACTGGATGGAACAGGGATGTGCGGGGGCCACCGACCCCGGGGATAAGTGGCTGGTGAGATATCCCTGTGCAGCCGAGCGCAGCACCTCGCCACGGCCACTGACACCGCTGACAGCCGCTCTCGGCCCCGTGACACCGAAGGGACCATGACGATCCAGGCAAAGCCAGAGTACAGCCGGATACAGGGGGAGACATGGGCACATCTCCTGCCCCTGGGGCTGCCCCTAGCCCTCTGCAGCCACTGTCACCGATGTGTCTCACCAGTGCCTGACCATAGCGACCAGAGCACCCACAGGATCTGCAGTGTTTGTGCACCTGCATCACCTGGGAACCTGGGGCACCTGCTGCCCAGCCCAGCCCCGGTGTGGGGAACATGGACACTGACTGTGCTTGTGACTCGGGATGAGGGGGGGCCACTGCCTGATTGCAGCTGCCCAGGCAAGCACGTCCAGCTCAATCAGAACCACACGACCCTCCTGCACACCGGGCACCGGGAATTAAACTTCTAATGAGCTGCTGGCTGGAGGGCTGGCAGTTAGTGATTAATCAGAGACTCTGCACTGACAAGGCTGTACCTCCTCTCCCTTCCTGCCCTGTACATCCCAGGGCTGGCAGCCGGCAGTGACTGGTGGGTCCCCCAGACCCTGCTCCCTGCCTGCCCAGCCACCATGAGCAGGTGACAGCCCAGCTCAGCTCTCCAACACAGAGAGGGTTCCCCAACGCCCGCGCCACTGGGACAAAGTGCCCACAGGTCTTTCCAGCCTATGGCTTTCCTGCCTCGCCTGCTCCTCTTGTGCTCACCCTCTCCACGCTACAATCAGGAGGGAACCTTTTGTTCTGCTGGTAGAAAACCTGTTGAGCACAGCCAAGCTCAGCCGGCACTCAGCAGCCGCTCAGGTGTAGAGCATGCTGAGGTTTGTGTCTGAGAGCCTGGTGACCTGGAGGGCCTCTGCTGAGGGGCTGTGCGAGGGTGGAGGGGGAGGACCAGCTGTGCAGCCAGTGAGGTCTTCTGGGGAGAGGGCAGGTACATTCAGGAGCCCTGAGTCCCAGTGGGTCGGGGTGGAGGTCCAGCCCCCATCCAAGCCTGGCAGCACAATGCCGTGTGCCACCCTCACCTTCTGCCTGCTGCTGGCACAACGGTGGGACAGTGAGTGTGGGGTTGGCAGAGCCCTGCCTGTGACTGCTGCTGGTACAGCACACTGGGGCATAGGGGAAGGTTTTGTTGTGTAAGCAGGGGACAGCAACCCACAGAACCATGCGGGGAGCTGCAGGGAAACTGCTCAACCATGAGCCTGACTGCTCCCTGCTGGGAAGCCCTGGCTGGCAAGGGCTTCCTCCCCTTCATGGTCCTGGCAGAGTCAGGACGGGGCAGAGGTGTTGGCACGCTCCTGCCCTTGCACCCTCACTGTGCAGCCTGTGCAGGGAGCGTGCCCTAGGGACCAAGCTTGCTTCCTCCTCTCTGGCTGCATGTTGGGGCAGCGCCCAGGAGAAAAGGCCAACGACCAGCAAGGAATAGGTTAGAGATGCATGTTTTCCCCTATTGCACAATTAATCATGGGAAGTTTTTCCTCCTTTCTTGCATGAAACTGAATTTGGCAGGGCGCTCTGACCACAGGGACTGGCTGCGTGCTCTCCAGTCAAAGCCCAGCCACATCTGGCTAAGAAATAACCTCAGAGCATTCCTGTGTGCACAGGTGGAGAGAGGCAATGCTGGGCCAGGCAGGCAAATCCAGCTGGGCTTGGGCCACAGCCCCTCATGGGGCAAGCACTTTCGGGTCCTGGTGTTTGTCCCCTGTCCCCATACAAATGGCTATGCTAAGCTGCTGGCCCTGCCTGCAGGCCCTGTTATTCCAGTCATGACATATAAATGCCTAGGCAGGGGCATCCACCCTGTGGCAGCATCCCCTGTCTGGGCTCTCATCCCACTCCGTCTGCCTCCCTCAGCCCATTCCATCCCCCAGCCTGGCTGGAGCCTCAGCCCATCCTTTCCCAGAGCAAGCTCAAGCGTCCCCAACAGCGTTCCAGTTATTTGTTATTGGAAAAAGGGGGAAATACGTTTTTCGACAATTATTGTTTTTTCCACCTGACTGGCTGCAAACTTGTTAATTTTTTTCTTTAATGTGTGAACAGTGTCGACGGCAGCTGCATGTCAAATGACTCGACGCCCTATCTGCGGGTCCCTGGCTGGCTTTCAGCACTCACACCGCAAACATTGCCTTCTATAAATAAAGGCCTATATCTCATCAATGGCAGAACAGCAGAGCTTTATATAGTCGTCTTACATAAAACCGTCTCTCTTTATGGGCTTCAAACCATTTGCGTCACTTAGTGCAGCTCCGTAAACCTCCTTCTCTAGCAGCTCCCTCGTGGAGGGAGACCTGGCACGGCTGCCCCGTGCCCCAGTGGGGAGCTGGGATCCCTGCTCTGTCTGGGGCTACCCCCACACCCCTGCAGGGCCAGGTGGCAGCTGCATCCTTGTCCCCCCATCCCACCACTTTGGCACATGCCTCCATCCATCCTACCCAGCCTTGGCACCAAGTGCTGGCATGGCAGCTGGCACTGCCCGGCACCCCAGCGCCTGGGGATGGCTGGCCGAGGGCCAGCATCACTCACCCTGCGTCACCCTGTCCCTGCCACCAGTCCTGGGGAAGCACTGACACGGATGCTGGGAAGTGCTGCTCTCTCCTCCATCACTTGGTAATCAGGGATATGAGGGCACTGGGTAACTGGGGACATGGTGCCAGGCTGGGGAGACAGGCCAGCTCACAGCAGGTCTGGCTCTGACATGCAGGGAACATGAGCCCAGCCAGTGGCTTTCCAACCCCCTACCCAGTGAGTGTCTAGTGTGCGGGATTCTGGGGGCTGCCCCCACAGACACAGGACACAGGTCCCAGCCCCAGTGCACACACAGGCTCCTGCAGTCCCCAGGGCTCTTGGCTCCATATGGCAGAGCCTTCCCTCCGGCTCGCCGCAGGCACCCGCCTGCATGCAGTGATGGGTTGCGGGGGGGCCAGGGACTCCTGCTGTGGCTGCAGCAATGCCTGCCTGCATGGAGGCAGCCCACATCCTGACTGGAAATACAGGAGCCGGTGGGGGGAGGCAAAGATGAAGAGACAGTGGTGACAAGCCTTTGTTTACCTCTGTGCCATCCCAGCTGACTACCCCCGGTGGCTGGAGCCAGAGAGACACAGGGATCCAACAGCATCGCAGCACTGGAACCTGTGGTGTGCTCTGCCCATGGCTGCCCTCAGTCCCGTCCGTGGGACCCCCGGCACAGTTGACACTGGCACAAAGGACAGAGTCACAACAATGCCTTTACACCCATGGGGCCACTTGACATCCAACCATGCTGCTGGCACAGGACACTTGCACCCCAGCCAGCCCTGCCCCATGTCCAGACAGCCGTGCTGCACCCCATGAGTCCCCTGTCCCCAACCAGTCATCCTGCACCCTGTCATTCCCACAGCCCTGTGTCCCCACCGCTCATGAACCCACAGCCATGTGGCTCAAGAATCAGCAAGCATCAGCTCCCACAGCCAAGTCCCCACGGGTGTCTCATCTCCATCCCTCCTTCAGCCACCCGAGGTGCCCAGCCTGCTCTACAGCCAGCACTGCTGCAGGGCCCTTGCCCACAGTCACTCCATGGGTGCCCTTGCCCCAGTGTGCCCATCCGCTCAGCCTGGCACGTGGGACCAGTCTCATGGCACGTCCCACATCCCCGGGGAGCCATACCAGGCGCAGGCATCCTGTCCGCTGGCTCCCCCCGTATCGGAGACAGGCTTATTAAGTGTGTGATATTAAATTACCCAGATAAGAGCATAAGAGCTTTTAAAGTCAATTCATTAAATATAATTATGAAGAGAGCTTTTTTATGCTCACGGTGATCTGATCTCAATCAGGGAGACGGTAGGAAAGCCGCCGGCTCCTCCAGCATCTCTGCTCCCCCGCCGCGTCGCCTCCGCACCCCCCTGCGCCCCCGCCTCATCCCCCTCCTGCAGAGAGCTGGCACCCACAGCCATGGCCCTTGATGCACGCCCCACTGCCTTGGCACCCTCTCCCCAGTGTCATTGCTGGTGTCCGTGCCACACCACTTGAATGGAGGAGTCATGGGGCTCTGCTCAGAAAAGGGGTGGGAGATGGGAGGCAATGGGGGCAAGATGGTTGGGTCAGTGGGGTTGGGGAGGAGGGCAGCAGAGTACGGAGATGCTTGAGGGCAAAAGCCAGGGGACTCGGAGCTGAGCATAGGCACTTCTCAGACACGGGAAGGCCTTTCTCTGCATGATCGGACCCTTTCCCTGTCCTGGCAGAGCAGCCTCCTCAGGGACCTGAGGAGAACTCCATTCCCCAGGAAGGAGGGGGCACACTTCCTTCCCCTCCCACAATGATTAATGGCACTTTGTGACCAATTAATACCTGCCAGCCAGGCAGTGACTGCCCCTACCTATGGCCGGACCCCTCATGTGCAGCCCAGGCTGTCCCACAGCAGCCCTTTTCACCAGGACACCCCTCTCACACCATGCACCCCTAGCCACAGCCTAGGGCGTAGCTGCACATGGGGGGAATCCATGAGGGAAGTGCAGGCCCAAAGACATCTCATGACCCCCATGCCAATAATATCTCCCCAGCCATCTGAAAGACAGCCAGATTACCAAGACATCTGTTGTGCCTTTGTCACTGTGCCCCCTTGTGCTGAGGGGCTTTGTACTGACACCCTGAGGTGCAGCCCGCTCTTTGCTGTCCTACCACAGTATCCCAAGAACTCATTATCCTCATATCCACACACATGCTGCTGCACCCTGGGCACTGTGGGGCAAGGAGTAGCAGCCTGGCTGGCAGGGAGAAAGGTGGGCTCTGGGCCGGGGTCCCTGCACAAGGCTTCAGCAGGGACTGGTGGGAGTAGATACCCGCTGCTGGGAGCTGCTGGACTGACATTTATTTTTAGACGTGAATTGTATAAATTAGCATTTCTCAGCGGATTAAGCAGCAGGAATTGTGTAAAATTAAATGGCAATGAATTGCATTAAAGTCCCCCGTTTTCTGGCACAAACAGCGCCTCAAGCCGTGCCCGGGTGGCTCATGTGTAACAGCACTGGAGCTGCCTTCATCTCTGCTCTGGACAGGAGCACAGTCAATGGGCAACGTGTGTGTATCACCCAGGACACAGGCCTGGAAATGCACGACGCTTGGCTGTGAGGATGGGGGGCTCCATATGGGCTGTGAGTCCCTGGGGAGGTGGCTCAGGCACTGGGTTGGGACTGCAGGAGGTGGGTGCAGTGAGTGGAGCACAGCGACCCAGATGGGCACAGCTGGCTCAGCCGAGTAGCTCACAGGCATGGGATCAGTCAGGGATGCTCCAGGCTCTACAGGGCACTGACACTACCAGTCCCAGCCCAGCCAGTCCCTGCCATGCATGGCAGGACACCCACTACAGCCACAGCCTTGCCACCCTCCAGTGGGAGTGATGCTGTGTGGGGACCTATACGGCACTGCCTGGCCCTAGAGCCCCTCTGTGCCCCAGACAGGGCAGGTCCTGCAGTACCTGGAGCCCAATGAGCACCTGGGGGGCCCCCAACAAGCCCTCCATGCCCTGGGGCTCAGTCAGCCCTGTACAGGAGGACAGGGAAAACGGGATGGTTGAATGCCAGGGGCTGAGCCTGCACCAGGCAGTGCAGGGCAGGTGAAGAAAAACCAGTGCAGCTCTTTTACCTGGCGTAAAAATAGACTGAAAATGTGACATTTATTAAGTACGATTTTGGTGGAAAGGTCAGAGAGGGACCCTGTGTCTGAACAGTGGGAGAGCTTTGTGGAGAAGAGCCAGAGACAACAGCCTGCTGCCTCCTGGCCACCCCCCAGCCAGGATCTCTTGGGTGCATATAGGGTGCAGCTGAGGATGTTGTCCATCTCATTATAGGGGTTTTCCCCTCTGGGGTCTGCATGGGGTTCTGGGGAGACCCCTCACACTGCCCACATCCTGGACAGGCAGGAGGCCTTGCCTGGAGAGCTGGGGCCTGTGCCAGCTCTGAGAGGCACTGCCAGCTCTCAGCAACCTCTCTACTCTCCCCCAGCCTCCAGCCCTGGCACAACTGGCTTCAGCAGCCACACATCACAAACAAAAGCCTTTTGACAGTGAATGAGGTTTTGAAAAAGGCACTGGGCTCCTGCCCGGCCACGAGTGGAGCCTCCCACCACAGCCACTGCTGGCAAACAGGCGGGATGCTGCTGCAGGTTGAGGGGGTCCCTCCATGCCCCTCTTCCCACAGCCCCCAAATTCCGGTATACTCCACCTGTCTGTCCCCCCGCTCCATCCCCAAAGCACCACCAGGAGGGCTCCCCCTTCCCACAGAGCTCCCTGACATGGCCTCATGTTGTGGCTGTACCAGGGTGCCAGGCATGGGGGGCAAGGGTGGGTGCAAGCCATTCAGGGCAGCTCAGTCCCAGTCCCATGGGGACACTTCCCAACCTCCCACTTAATGGCATGTAAAGAGTGCCATTGATTTCCTGCACCTGCACCCCACTCTTCACACCCTCAGCACAGCAGCCGCACTCGCCCAGCCGGGAGTGCTCCGCGCCCGGTGCCCTTACGGGCAGTGCCTCTGGGCACAGCGAGCACTGGGAGCCTGTGGAGCAGCTCAGTGGGGGCAGAAGAGGCTTTGCCAGGGCTCCAGCACAGCTCTCCAGCAGCCGATGCAGAGGGCACGTTTGTCAGCAGGGCTGCAAGGAGCCTCGCTGCGGCTCAGGGCTGTCCCTGCCGCTGGGGAGATTTACAGCCTAGCCAGGCTTTATTACATGGAAGATGCTTACGCCTGGGATTTTTTTTCCCGATAGTTTCTTAATTTGCTATCCCATAAAGAATGTGGATTTGTGACGTTGAATAGGGGAAGATCATTTACCACTCACGGCTCTTACTTAAAGGATCCGCACAACTTATTTATTGTATGAGCACAGACTGCAAGCGGCAGCGTGAGGGGACACGCTCCAGCCTCGGCACCGCTCCTGCTCCTGGACAGGCAGACAGTCGACGGCAGCCCCACAGCTTGGCCACTCTCATGCTGTAAAACTTCCAGCCTCTGGATGAAGTCCACCTCATACCCAGAGGGAAGGAAACACTCCAGCACTCTTGCAAGCACGGCTGCAGGGAAAACTCCTTCCCTTCTCTGGTATCACTGGGAGGACAACCCCTGCCACAGAGGCTGCTGCGGTGGGCTGGGTGTCCTGGGACCCCAGGTCATTTGCCCCACTGTGATGTCCTGATGTTGGGGAGCCCTCCATCACTGCTGGGACATGCTGTGATTCATGCCCCCACCCACAGCAGCAGTGGTACAAGAGCTTTCTGAACATGAAGGCTCACATAGGGAACCAGAAATGGGACCAACAAAACTTGGAGCTGCCCACCGTATGACTGGGTGCAGAGCAGCCTGAGTGCCCCTTGCATCGGGGCCACAGCTGGGAGGCACGGGAATGCCCAAGCCCACACATCACAGCTGGGACTCACCCCGCTTGCCAAGCAGCCTGCGCTGTGTTTCAGTCATTCCCAGGAGGCACAAAGGACTGATTTGGCTCGGAGAACGGGAGTAGGAGGCTCCAGCTGCAAATAGTGTGATGCCTCGACAGGTCCCACTGCTGCCTGGCAAGGCTTTGGGACATGTTATGTGTCAGAGAGAGAAGTCATGTCTTCACCCATTCCCTCCCCACATCCATGCTCCGCAGAGTGTCCTGCCCCAGGTTCACCCCTTTGCTCCAAGCAAGTGAGAGGTGACAGGGATGCCTCTTTCTGCTGACAGCCCCTGATGTCTCAAAAGCCATGATGGAGGGCTGAGCTGTGGACAGGGGATGGAAGCATTAGGAGCCCTATATTCTCCTTTTTTTGGGCCATGAACCCACAGGTCACCTGGCAGTAACCATTCTCATGCCTGAAATCTGCTCCAGTGCAGGGCTCAGGCACCCCAGAGCCCAACTGCCCAGGCATGCCCAGGGCATACCCATAAGCAGATGAGGTAGTTAGGCCAGCTGGTCCTGCACAGCCACCTACTGAGAAACCAGGTCCCAGGGACTGTCCTGATGGTCACCTTCTACTGCCCTGCAGCACAGGGGGAGCCACGTGCTGCATCCACCCTGTGGGAAGCTCATACCCAGTCCCATCCACCTTATCTCTGCCCTGCCAGGCTCACTGCATGGCTCACCACATGCTAAATCCCATTGCCTCGTCGTGCTGCTGCCCGGCACAGGGCTGGTCTTGTTTGCCTCCCCCACATACCAAAGCTGTGCAGGACCCTCCAAGACGACTTACCCCAGGGCTAGAGCCAGCATGGCCAAGCCTCGTGCAGGACTGTCCAGCACCACAGCTTCCCACTCCAAACCCTGCTGAGCCACGCTTCTCCCTGGCAAACTCCAGCAGCTGCCGTATAGCAGGCACAGAGCCCAGCAAATCCCCAGGAGGAGTGGGCTGCACCCCCTCCACTGTCCCCTGCTCCTTCCCGCTCCACTGCAGTGCCCCATGCCACCCCCACCCCGCACAGGGCAGCCCCCTCAAACGTCTCTTTCTTAGGGACAGCATCACCCTGCACATTGAGCAGGCATTGTACCGAAGGGCACAAAGTGAAACGGAACATGCTGCATCAGCCATTTCCAGCCCCACAGAGCCTCCTCTCCCCCCAGCATTCCACACAGCCCGTGGAATCGCATCCCGCAGCATCGCATCCCGCTCCCCGGCAAGAAGCAGAGTCCGGCTGGCAGCACTGCTCCTGGGAGCAGAGAAGCCAGCCGGGAAGTAGCCCCTGGCAGCCGTAGGAGAGAAGCGGCTCATTTCCAGAGTCATTACGGTCTGAAAAGGGTCCCATCAGGTATTCCGCCCGTTCAGCACATTTATTTTCCCAAACCACAGTGGGGATTTGTGATTCCAGGCTCAATATTAGCAAGAGCTGCACACTGGCGGCGGTCGGCCAGGGGCTCGCTGCCTGGGCAGACTGGGCGCTGCTGGGAGGAGGCCCTGCTGCCATCCCTGGGCAGCGAGTGGGCAGCCTTGGGCAGCCCCCTGCTCGCCCGGCTGTAGCCATGCCCCCAAAGCAGAGCCGCTCGGCATGTGCGTGTGTGCACACGTGCGTGTGCAATGCTGGCAACCTCCACGCTCACACACACCCCAGTGCTAACCCTCCAAATGCAGGAAGGTTCTCCTGAGTGCAAAGGGGTCTCTGCCTGCCACCCCCACCCCAGCCACTCTCACTGTGCAAAGCACCCTGCGTCAGGGCACTTCAACCCAGGGGAAGCGCAGGCTGGAGCAGGACTCTATGACCCAGCTTTCCCCCTGCCCACTGTACAGCCACCCTGGGGACCACTCAGCCCCACTGTGCCCCCACTGCAGCTGCTGCCTGTGAGCCCCTCCGGCACAGACCTGACAACAGCCCAGTTCTGCAGTACAGAGCCCTGCCGAGAGCTGCCACAGAGGATCCTCTCCCTCTCTCCATGTGAAACTTGGAGGGAAACTCAAACAGAGAGATGCAAACTTCAGCAGTTGGAGTGAGCCAGTGAGCCCTGCTCCGGTGAGACCGGACGGGTGGGTGGCCCCCGTACCAGCAGGGGCCCCAGGGAAGCTGAGCGAGTTGTGCACTCACCACAGTGAAATCACGGGATGAGCAGTTCTCGCCGCTGAAGTTGCAGCTCTTGAGCATGTCGTCAAGCTGGTGGCCAGTGCGGTTGACAATATCAGCCATGTCGGGGTCTGGGTAGAGCAGGTCCGTGGCCTTGTGGCCATCCCGGTCCTTGGGGGGAAGCCCGGTCATGTTGGCCAAGTGGAAGATATCAGCATCGGTGAGTGCTGAGTGGCGGTAGCGGTTGATGTTGCAGATGGTGATGGCGGGGAAGACCATCTCGCGGATGGCCTCCTCGTCCAGGGCCATGACATGGGGGTGCTCCAGATAGAGTAGTGCTGACTTGGCTGCCTGGTAGAGGAAGAAGGCGAGCGAGGCCAAGAAGGCAAATGCCCAGAGGGTCTGGCGCACGCCCAGCTGTCCTGACCGGCAGATGTGTCCCAAGCCGTGCAGCGTGCTGGTGCTGGCAAAGGTGGCCAGGTCCCGGGAATGGGGCCGGGCAGGCTCCTCGATCAGGCTCTCCTTGTCCCCTTCTTCTTTCTCCTTCTGCTTCTCATCCTCCTCGGCAAATTTGATTTTACACACGATCTCAATCGGCATCTGCCCCGCGCAGCTGGTGTGCCCAGCCGGCGAGCTACCCCCCAGCACAGGCACTGGCCGAGAGCCCGGCCAGGCGCTGGGAGGGGGTTCGGGTCCCCCCCAAGCCCCAGCAAGGCACCGGGAGGGCCGAGCCGTCTCGGAAGGGAAGCGCAGCCCCTCTCAGCAGCTCCGAGCCGCCGCTTCCCTCTTGTCTCACTAGTCGATCGTCTCCTTGTGCCTTCGCTTATCAGCACAAATACAGCTGTCAAAAACCCCTCTCTCTCCTCTCCCTCGCTCTGTCTCTCTGCCTCTCTCCTTCGCTCCTCTCTGGTTAAGACCCCAGCAGATACAGGCAGCATTTAGGCATCATGTGCTAATAAAATCCAGGGAATACTTAATAATTCAAGACATGTCAACATTATTTCATCGTCAAATAAAGAGCGAGCGTCAGAGAAAAGAGGCAGTGTGAAGGGCCCGGCGCCTCCGGGGCAGGGAGTCACGCTGTGCCCGCTCCCCAGCCCCGGCCCCGAAGTGCCGCCGGAGCCACTTGTTTGAATGGCTCGGGAGCTGCCGGAGCCGAGTCGTGCTGAGCGGAAC